>JAVSCE010009819.1:0-44509 GCA_032199065.1 Smutsia gigantea
AAATAATCCAATTAAGAAATGGGCAGAGGACATGAATAGACACTTCTCAAAGAAGAAATTCAGATGGCCAACAGGCACATGAAAAGATGCTCCACATCGCTAATCATCAGAAAAATGCAGATTAAAACCACAATGAGATATCGCCTCACACCAGTGAGGATGGCCAACATCCAAAACACAAACAACAACAAATGTTGGCGAGGATGTGGAGAAAAGGGAACCCTCCTACACTGCTGGTGGGACTGCAAATTAGTTCAACCATTGTGGAAAGCAGTATGGAGGTTCCTCAAAGACTCAAAATAGAAATACCATTTGACCCAGGAATTCCACTCCTAGGAATTTACCCTAGAATGCAGCAGCCCAGTTTGAAAAAGACAGATGCACCCCTATGTTTATTGCAGCACTATTTACAATAGCCAAGAAATGGAAGTAATCTAAGTGTCAATCAGTAGATGAATGGATAAAGAAGATGTGGTACATATACACAATGGAATATTATTCAGCCATAAGAAGAAAACAAATCCTACCATTTGCAACAACATGGATGGAGCTAGAGGGTATTATGCTCAGTGAAATAAGCCAAGCCGAAAAAGACAAGTACAAGTATCAAATGATTTCACTCATACGTGGAGTATAAGAACAAAGAAAAAAACTGAAGGAACAAAACAGCAGCAGACTCACAGAACCCAAGAACGGACTAATAGTTACCAAAGGGAAAGGGACTGGGCAAAATGGGCGGGAAGGGAGGGATAAGAGGGAAAAAGGGGCATTACGATTAGCAAATGTAATGTTGGGGGGGCACGGGGGGGGCAGTACAACTCAGAGAAGACAAGTAGTGATTCTATAGCATCTCACTACGCTGATGGACAGTGACTGTAATGGGGTTGGTGGGGGGGACCTGATGAAGGGGTAGTTTAATAATCGTAATATTGCACATGTAATTGTAAATTAATGATAATAAAATAAATTATATTAAAAAAAACATTATTAGGGAAACAATAAAATACACAGTTTTAATGTGAATTTTAAAATCTGGTTATTCTTTGGTTACTTTAGAATTTTGGATAACCAGACAATCCCATCTGTGACTATTTCTAGCCCTCAATATACACTTGTGCAATTTGTGTTGCTTTCTTCTGTGTTCCAGCAATGAGCTATGCCACACTTCTACAGAAAAGGTGTGTCGCGAACAACTCCCCAGGCAAGCACTTCTGTTCATCAGTAATTGGGCTTTTTTCACAGAAGCAATAACCAAATGTGATTTATACCACCGTCCCCAGCTCTGGAGACAGCATTTTTGGAACTTACTTCCAGAGCTCTATCTTAGCCCTGGACAAGTCTTCTCTGGGTGCTAAATCAGTTCATTCCCATCTATTCTATCAGTACTTTCCTGTTCTCTAAATCCTACTATGGTGGTAGAAAGAAATCTTTAAGGTAGAGATGACTGATACACATAAAACATGCCTTATTTTTAAAGGACACATGAAAAAGATGTTTTTCAATAAGATCCAAAATGGACTAAAATCCATTTTGGATTTGCGCTCACTCTGGAACCAGTTTAAGGATTCATTCTGGGCCTTTGGATTGCCTCCCTAATGTGTCGCAAATCAAACTGCACCAATGGCTGGCCACCAGAGGCCAAGTCAGTGCTGTGCATGTCCTAGAGATAATAAATAGACTCTTAGTGTATTCTCCAGCCTTAGACAGAGCTCAGGATCCATTGTATTCCTCCTTTGTCTATTGCTTATTTTCAAATTCCCTTTTACACTTTAATTAAGCTCCTTTTGGACTCTGAGGAGTTAAAGAGCTTTTCTAAAGAATAATGACAGAAACGAGGAGAAGGGGAAAAACACGTTTTGAAAAGAACTTTTCTGACATATCCATACTCAGGGTATATATATATATATATATACATACATACGTGTCAGTAAAGGGCAATGATGGCGGGCAGAAAATTGTTCTCTCTAGGGCATCAAGGTAACTTTAATATTTGGAGACAAGCATATGTGTGAGCAAGAAGAAGAGAAAAATTGTGAGTGGAGAGATGAAAAGATTAAGGCAAAGAAAAAAAGAGAGGAAGGAAGAAAAAGAAAGGATGGGGGTGGAGAAGAGACAGAGAGGCTAACACTAGCTCCCCTGGGACACCCCTAATGGTAAAATTTATAATAAGGAAATGAGGCTGCTGAATGATTTACTGCTAATCCCATAGCAAGAGCAGGAGGAGGTGAAGGAACAAAGGTTTACAGTCCCTTTGGAGATTTGTTTCATCTGCACATCAGCCCACAATTAATGGCCATTTAGCTGTTGTTCTCCTGCTGGACACTGGTGGATTGATTCAGTAAATAAAAGTGACAGAGTGATGTCCCAGGGAGACAGGCGGTGGAGTCTCTGCACCTGTTATTTGTGAATCTCTGCTTGCCAGGTCGTTGACCTTTAGAAGCTGGCGAAAATTAATAAGTGAAAGCACAAAGCTGCTTGCTTTTTAAAAATGAGGCCAGTGGACCCAGGCAGCAGTTTGGCTGCCTTCCTTAGGAACTGGCCAGTAACCTCTGAAGAGTTATCACCGCTCAGTCTTCAGGCATGCATGGGAGGTAAGGCTGCTGTTCACACACCTCTCAGCCAGTCTCACCACGTGGTCCAAAAGGCTCAGGGAAGTGGAAGTGTTGAGATCCTCTGCTACTGGAAAATCACAGTTCATCCTGCCAGTTTGGGGTTTGGCCTGCCCTATTCCTCCTAAGGCAGTTTGGGGGCTGTTGGGAGTGGGTGGTGAGCAGTCCAGCCAGACCAACCCGAGCTGGTGCAGCTGAGCAGCTGTGTTTGGCATGGCTATCTGGTGAGCAACAGCTGCAGTGGGTAACTGATCATTTGCAAATAGTTAATGACAGATTTGTCCTTTGTGTGCACTGCCATAGGAGGGGAGGAAAATAAAAGGGATGGAGAGTCAGGCCAGCGGATTTGATGGCTGCTGCTCCTGTGAATGCTGTTGTGGTGGTGGTGGTTGTTTTGAAAGTGATATGAAGGTCAACCAAAGTCAGTGGGGTTCTTCTTTCCTGGGCAAGCTGCCTCCAGACCACAGGCTGTGAGCAGACCACAGTGGGTCAAGGACTGGAATAGGAGACCTAAAGGCTTAAGTCAGTATGCATCAACCTGGTGTATTTTATTTTCTTCTTTCTTTATTTCTTTTTACTTTTTTTGTGTGTGACTTGGCTTTTTGTTATTTATTTCTCAGTAAATTGCAGTCATTTAGCAAGCATAATTAGCCTTTGTTTGCCATGCTGATGAGGAGAAGGCTGGATTTGGTTAAGTGAGTTACTGAGCATTAAATAGTGCACTCAATCCACCTATGGGTGTTATTTGAGGGATTATAAAAGACACCTGCCCTAATAAGCCCCTAAATAGAATTGCACCATTAGCAACGCATTCATCTGAGTTAAGGCATTACAGGTTTAAAGAGTCTTCCTTTAAATGGGTAATTCCACCGGGATGTAACTTGCTTGTTTTATTGTGGTGCATCTAATCCATCCGCAGGGCCTAGAAAGTCTGTCACCAAAATATGTGCCGAATCTGGCCGTTTCTGTTAATATTGCTATCAAAAACTAGCTGAGCCATCACTGGTCTTGCCTATAATTTTGCATTATGCTTCCGACAGATCTCACATTTTCTTCAATTATCTCTTTGCTATATTCCTCCACTAGTAACTGGTGTGATCCTTTAAATCAAATCATGCCATCTGCTGAAATCTCTCCATCAGTTTTCCCAAGTACTTAGAATAACATCCAGATGACTTATGTAACCTGCAGCCCTGAACCTTACCTCTCACACTCTCTCATCTCTACCTACTCACTTATTCTCTCACCCTTTCCAGACTTTCTGGCTTTCCCTTTAATATGAGAAGCTTGTCCCAACCTCAGCAGCTTTGACCTTGCTTTCTCCTGGTAGGGAAGGCCTCCCACCCCTTCCCCTACTGTTCTATGAGGACAGCTGCCCGCTGCTTCATCCCAGATATGTCTGGCCTTGAGAAACCTGTAGTGCCCATGGGAAAGGAGCTAGATAAGAACCTTGAAGGCCAGATGCTGGGCCAAGAAGGGCACATGCATGTGCACCTTAAAACACTTATGTAACCATGAATTAGCAGTATAGGAGTATAAGAAATACAGCTGTATGCAGAATAAAGTGTTTCCTTGAGCACCCTCCATGACAACTCCCACTGCCTTCTTTGCTTTTTGCATTGCCCCAAAACCTCAGAGGCAACCCCTGGACCCTGACACTCCTCTTCCTGCAGTTCTTTTCCCAAGATCTCCACTTGGATGACTCCTTCTCAATATTTGGGTCTCACCTCAAATGTCATCCTAAGGGAAGAACCTACCCTGACCACTCTTTGAAGTAGACTTCTCTCCGTAGTAAATCTTACAATGCCTTGATTCTTTGACTATTGCTGTCAACTGAGAAAAAACCCCTACACGAAGTGGGGTTCTGTATGTCCTACTTGAATAAAGAAATTAATAACATTAGGAAACTTACTATATTGGAGTCTAACAAAATTGGCACTGAAGGATGGAGAAAAACAATACTTCTGGTAGAAAGCAAGCAGGGGAGGGGGACAAAGGAATTTACCAGAAGGACTTAGTAAATTCCTGGCTGTGCACTATAGTAAGAGGAGGAAAACTACAAGTCAAGGGGCTTTCGGGAGAAATGTATGATGTTTAAGAAGGGATAAAAAGTGAGAAGCAGGCAGAAATTACATGTGACAGAGAACCACTAACTTCTTTGTAACTACAGTTTTTTTGGGGGGGCATAAGTAATTTCTGTATACTCAACATTTAGCGTTCAATGGCTAGTCAGTCCTTACTAAGCCAGGGTTAACAAGCTCTAGGTTATGAAAATGTAAAACTATCCAAGTTGTTTTCCAGACTTCTTCAATCCCCAGTTTTCAATGTTCTTAATGGCATTATCAACCAACAATCTAAATGGGAACAGGCTCATAAAACCTGTCCCAAGCCAAGAAGGATGGGGCCATTTCCTGATCTGTAAGTAGATCAACCACATCATCTACCCCAAAGTGCCCTTAAAGGTAGTTGTGAGATCCTGGCTTCCTAGTTCAATGATGCCAGATGCTTTATAGAACCCCAGAGAAAGTGAAAATTATCTCTGTGAGCCTCAGAGCCTATTACATGGTAATTATCAGGGCTAACTCAAGAATATGCATAGGTGGAAAAGTAATTTTTAAAAAATCTGTATCAGTTGAGGGCTGAGCTTTTAAGAAAATGGAGTAGGCAGTTATTTATTCTATGTAATATATTCTGTGTAATAAATTCTTCAACTTTACCGTCACCACAGACACACTGACACACTACACACTTGCATATCTACACATACCCACATCAAATAACTTTATTATCATATCATGATTCCTCTAGGAATCCTGGGAATCTGGCTCCAGCAATGTTTCAGGACATTTTCAACTACAGATCATCAGAGAGTTATTTTGAAAATTACTGAAGTATAGACAATAGCAAGCTAACACAGGGAGTTGCTACCCAGCAATTTTTCAGTAGGAAAATGGATTCCAAACTTGTGGCAGGAAATAAGCATTCCTACAGTTTCTGCTTTCATGTCTCAGGTGGGGTTAAGAATGGGCATTTCTAACTAGTTTCCAAGTAATGCTCTTACTTCTGTTTTCTGGGTTTGAGACTTGTACAATCACTGGACCTAGTCCATCTTCCTACTTTAACAAATGAAGTAACCAAAGCCTAGAGAAATTAAAAGTTTCTGGAAAGACTAGACTATTCGGATCTTTATCAACCACTCACTAGTGCCAAAGGAATGGTGTTCTTACTCTTCCCACTAAGAGACTGTAGCATGGTGACCATCCAACTTTTGAAAAGAATATTATGCTTTTACTAAATGTCCTATATGGACACTTTCAGAGGAATTTGCATGTATTTTAGGTGAAGAAGGGAAGATCTTGCCACTTAGTGACTATCCCCAGTGTACTGGCCTCCCACCCTTACCTATCATCAAGTGGACATGGCTGGGTCCTGTCTGCTAAGGCTTTAGAATATTTTCCTTTTGGATGCCTCCACCTCAATAAGGAAATTTGGCTGACAAAAGAGACTTTATTTAGCTTTTTCTTTGAAAATATTGTCCTACTTTATTACAGAAAACCTGTTTAGAAAACTCGGTTAGGAGCAGAGAAAAGGACCCAGACCCCCAGATGTGTGATGATTTGTTTCCCTATAGAAAACTATGGAATGACTTGCCAAGTAACCAGACTGCTTGAGGTGCTTGAATTGACCCCCAGTGAAGAGAACATTAAAGCAACGATGTGGTCAGGAGAGCTTACACCCAACTAGGGAAACTGCTTCCTAGAAGGCTTCACTGTAGGGTTTCCTACTAGGATGGTTCCAGATAACAGGCCAATTATTTCTCACTCATATGCTGAAACCAGGGAAAGGTGGGAATCAAAGGGTTATAGCAAGAGGTTAATGACTGCAATAAGTTAAACAAATAAGGAGAAAAGATTTGTTCTTTGCACACAGCATGAAGCCAACCCCTAAAAGTCACTTTAAGAATAGGTCACAGAGTCAGATCCTGTGAAGCTGTGCTGTAGAAGGGCTGGACAATTTTATAATAAATAATGGCATCTATACAATATGATGGGTTTGAACTAGAAGCTTAGGGCTACCAAGTAAGCACTGACCTCATCACTCATGAAAGAGACTAAGCATTTTTTGACTAGACTGGGAGCTCAAGGTCCACACAGGCTTATCTTCAGATCTGCATTAATCTACTCTCATTATGCAGGCTTCCTTTCTGATTAGTCAAATAATCTAGACTGGTATATTCTTACTATCTGGCTTATTGACATGGATGGCCAGGTCAGGGCAGCTTCAGACCAAAGTTAGAGAACATCCATTCTACGTTCTCAGGGGCTCTAACTTCAGTGACAAATTGCAGGGTTAAGACCTTCCAGTTAAATGAGGTGCAATTCTTTAAAAAGGTCTTTCAGAGAAGATGGGTTTGCATGAGAATCTGATACAACCACCCACATACTCTGACACAGAGAGATGGACTACAGAGGAATACATGCATGTGTGTGCATGTGAGTATGTGTGTGTGTGTGTGTGTGTGCGCGCGTGTGTGTTGGGGTTACAGGATGATGGAATAGTCTGGTGATGGGCACTTTCCCAGAGAAGGAATCACTCCTATGAGCATCAGAAAGATGACACAGGTGATGCAGCTTTTATTTTTGAAAAACAGATGAGGTCTTATGCATCTACAGGAATGCTGTTCTTGAAAAATATGAACTAGAGAGGATGTACACATCCAAGTAGAGAGGATGTACACAGCTGTATAGACTTCATTGTTCCCAGCATGGTTGGAATGCCATTTTGAACATTGCCTTCAGAGCTGGTAAATGTATTCCTTTCAAAACTCCCTATTATAACAAAATTTCAACTTTTTTAAAGGTAGAATTAAATGAAAAGATTGTGCTTATTCTGTCTCTGATTGAAATGAACCCAGGCAAATCACTTACCTTCTATGTGCCTCAATTTCCCCATCTGTAAAGTTAGAATAAAATTGTAACCTATTTCTGAAGTCATTAGGAGAATTAAATTGTTTACAGGCTTCAAATAGTGCCTGTGATACAGTAAAAAAATAATTGCACTCTGTAGAAAGTTAGTTAATACTAGAGGTTGTAGAAAAAATACAAGCAATTAAATTGAACAGTATATCCTATGGTGTAAAACAATTAGTGAGACTTAAGTCATGAAATGCAAACTGTTGGCATTTATGTGACTAAGATCATTACCTATCACCTTCCCCACCATTTTTATCCAGAGCTGCTTTTCTGATCAGACATACACATCAAGAAGTAAAAAATTGTCTAGCTTTGGGAAAAGTACCTCTCTTGTAAATTTACACTGAATACCCTCTTTAAATTCATACAGGAAACAGCTTCGTAGAGTATCCAGAATTCGTAACATTTTTCTATTCCCTGTAGATAATTAAATGATAACCTAAAAATCAGCAGAAACCAAAAGTTTGACCTTTTGTTGTTTTTTCTTTTCTTTAAAAGCCGCTGCCAGTTAAGCCAACTGAATATTTTAAAGTTCATTTGCCATGTAAAAAGGATACAAATTCACAGTGCCGATTTTGTGTAGGGAAGTCAAAACAATGTCCTCTATATTTAATAAAGTATTGCTAGGACAGAGGTATAAATCACAGATTTTCAGCTATCCAGGCTACTAAACACTCTTAGCAAAAAAGAGCAATTTAAAACCAATGTAAAATCTCATATGCAGTCAACTATTTTATATACATGTACATACACAGTTTAAAGAGAGAAGTCAAAATAAACAATTTAGATGAAATTTGACTGCCTTTATACTCTGACCTAATCTCCTGCAGTAATAACTTCAAATCCAAACTAATGGAATAGCATGGATAACAGCATTTTATCACAATTAACTAGCCTGGCATTAAATAAGGTTGGGTCCCTTCTCTAAAATTTAAAATACTTCCTCTTTACCACCTGCCCACATTCCCATGATTTGCATTTATTTGATTTTAATGTTTTGTTCTATTTCATTTCATTTTGTATTTTTACTTCCTAACAGAGAGGGAAGAGAAGTATGGAATGGGAAATTGCTCCAGATATGCCCCAAAGCTCATTCCCCTTTCATATCTCTGAGTAAACTCAGTGTGAGAAACAATTGCTGAAGTCTACAGAAATTGATTCACATTTTTGCTAAAACTTCCTCTTGCCTTTTTAAAGATGAATACATGAAAATTTGGCAAACAAGCCTCTTACAAAATTAAAAAAAAATGATTTCGGCACAAAAGTTTTGGAGTACAAATTACTTAACTCAATGTTTGTAATATCCTTCAGGAGAAATGAAGTTGGTGTCCTAGAACCAAGCAAGGAAACAAGCTGTATAAATCAGCACAGAAAGAAATCACACTAATGACTTGTCCTAATTTAAAGAAATGTCAAAGGCAAACATATAAATGGAATGTAATCAATATGAATAGCAATAAATATCATGGGTAGTGAACTTTCCATCAAAATTTTGTTTTAGTGTTCTAGCATATTCTAATATTTAAATAATTCAAAAACATCTGAAATATGTGCAAACAGGGATGAATTAAATTGTTTCCTTTTTTGAGGGATGGGGTTTAAAAGTTGAAAAAAATCACATACCCAGAAAAAGCATTTACATGTCATGACAAATTTACAAATTTTCCAGAAATAATTTCTGTATCCTTGAGCATTACACATGTTTAATAAAGGACATTAGCCCCTGTGAAGCTGCTTCATTGAATTAGTACTTAACTTGTCACTAAGCGTTTGAAGTAAAATGATTTAAAAAAAAAACAGGATGGCATTAAGAAGATGTCTTTCCAAAATTTTACTAGATTAAATAATATTTAAAGAATTATCAGAAACCAGAGATGCCACCAAAACACAGCACTTACGTATTTAATATTAAAATTTATCCCCCTACACTTCTAGGAATTTACTATTATTTTTGTGAGGTAGTTTCTCATGGGGCATATCAACATGAAGAAATTAGAAAAAGAAATAGGGAATAAAATACAGAATCCTTGTTGCCTCCACGTTTTTCTCCCTTCTGTATAAACAAAGCAATGAAATTCAGTGTGAAAGAAATGGACGTAAGGAATCCTGAATCTGAGCCTTGACTCTGCATTAATCGGTTGTGTAATTCTGAATGAGTAATGTAACTTCTGTTCAATATGTGGGTTTGGAATCTAACATAATTAACTTTTCACATTTTAATTATGAAATATTTTAAGAGTATAGGAAAGTGTACCAAATGATACTATAATCATGTATCTACTACACATATTTAACAAATACTAATATTTTGTCATATAATTTGTACATAATAAAATTGATCAATTTTAATTTTGCATCTCAAAGATTTTTAATAAATTTACAGAGTTGTGGAACTATCATCAGAATCCAAGTTTAAAACCTCTTCACCACTCCTAAAGATCCTTTAAATGCCTTTGACAGTGTATCCCCATTCCCTGATGTGCCTTTTCTAGACATTTCATACCATAAGTGGTTTTCACATCTAGCTTTTTCCACTTAGAACAGAAATCAGCCAGCTGTAGTCCACAGGCCAATCCTGCCTAACTCCTATTTATGTAAATAAAATTTTGTTGCCTACAGCAGTACTCATTCACCTACATAGTATCTATGGCCGCTTTCCACTAGAGGGTCAAAGTTGAATAGTTGTAACAGAAATTTTATGGACTGCAAAATCTAAAGACTTTATAATTTGGTCCTTTAGAGAAAAAGTTTGTCCATTTCACACTTAGCATGTCTTTAAGGGTCATCACATTGAGGCATGTTTCAGTACTTCTTATCTTTTTGTTACTGAATAGCATTCCCTCATATGCATATGAAACATTTCCTTCATCCATTCACTAGCTGATAAGATTATTTCCAGTGCTCGGCATTGTGAATAATGCTGCTTTGATTGTGAATAATACTGCTGTTTCCAGTTCTTGGCTATTGTGAATAATAAGTCTTTTTTGAAGATATGTTTTCATTCTCTTGAATAGATAGATACCTCAGTGTTGAATTGATGTCATATTGTAAATTTAACTTTTTAAGAAATTTTCAAGTTGTCTTCCAAAATGGCTACACTATGTTACATTCCTACAAGAAATATATGAAGGTTAAAATTTAGTACAGATCCTCATCAATACTTGCTGTTGTCTTTTCAATTTCAGCTACTTTAGTGGGTATAAAGTGTTATTGTCAGTTTAACTTGTATTTCCTAATAACCAAAATTATGGAACATTTCTTCATGAGTTACTGGACTTTTGTCTATCTACCCTAGTGAATTATTTATTCAATTGCCTATTCAAATTCAAATTCTGGATACAGTCCTTTATTAGATTTATGATTTGTAAATATTTTCTTGGAGTCTGGCTTATCTTTTCAATGTCTTTTGGAGTGCAGTTTTAATTTTGATGCAGTTTAATTAATTTTTTAGTGGGTTGTGCTTTAGGTGTTGTAGTTAAGATAGAGTTTCCTAACCCAAGGCCGTGAAGATTTTTTCCTCTGTACTCTTCTAAGACATTTATGGTATTAGCTCTTACATTTAATTCTATCATATACATTTATTTTTTTGTATGATGTAAGTTAAGTGTTTCATTTCATCTTTTAGCATATCAATACCTAATTAATTTAGCAAAACTTCCTGAAAGATTATCCTTTCTCCATTGTATTGCCTTGGTGTCTGTGTCAAAAGTCATCTGTTAGTTTAAGAGTTAATTTCTAGGCTCTCATCCTCTATGTGTCTATAAGTATGTCAGTAGCACACTATCATGTTTATTGTATCTTTATAGTAAATTTTGAAATTGATTTTTTCTTCGTCAGTATTGCTTTAGCTATTTGGAGTCCCTTGTATTTACATGTAAATTTTAAGATCAGCTTATCAATTCCTGCCAAAATTAAAAAAAAATTCTGGGTATTAATAAGGATTGCTTAAATCTATAGATTAATTTTGGAAGACTTGTCAGTTTACTGATAGTGAGTCTTCAAATCAGTGCATAGACTGCCTCTTCATCTATTTAGACTTTATTTCAATCAGTGATGTTTTATAGTTCTCAGTGTACAAGTCTTGCACTTCTTTGGTTACATTTATTCTCATCTCTTATTCTGTTTGATGTTATAGTGAATGGAATAACTTATTTTTGTCTTCTGATTATTAACTTAAATAATAGAGAAATACAATTATTGTACCATGTATTATGCATCCTTCCTGAACTTATTTACTAGTTCTAATAGCTTGCATTTTTTTTGTTGTTTTTTTGGGGGCTGGGGGGTTTTTGTTAATTGCCCAGAACTTTTAATATACTGAATGATGTCACCTTCAAATACAATTTTATTCGTTTCTAATCTGAATGCATTTTATTTTGTCTGTCTTTACTAACTAGAATCTATAATACAATGTTGAATAGAAGTGGTAAAAGTGAATATCCTTGCCTTGTTCCTTAAATTAAAAGGAAAACATTCAGTTTTCCAGCATTAACTGTGATGTTAGCTGTAGGCTTTTTAGATGTCCTTTATCATACTGAGAAAATTCCCTTCTATTCTTTGTTGCAAATTTTTGACGTGATCAAATGCTTTTCCTGTATTTGTTGAACTGATCATGTGATTTTTGTCCTATATTCTGTTAATATAATACATTACATTAAATGATTTCCACATGTTAATCCAGTTTTGCATTGCTTACATAAATCCTTCTTGGCTATGGTATATAATCATTTTGTACGTCACTGTACTCAGTTTTCTAATATTGTGTTGAGGGTTTTTGTGTCTATCTTGATTAAAAATATTGGTCTGTAGGTTCTCCTTTTAATATTATCTTTGTCTGATTTTGGTATCAGAGTAATAATGAACTTATAGAATGAGATGTGAAGTGTTTTCTCATATTTTATTTTCTGGAAGAGTTTCAGAAGGATTGTTATTTTATTTTTAAATATTTGTCAGATTTCATTACTGAAGCCACTTGGGCCTAAGATTTTATTTGTGAGAATATTTTTAACTACTATTTACTTTCATTTCCTGCTTAAGACCACTTAGATTTTCTAATTTTTCTTGATTCAGTTTTTAATATATTTTCTTCTAAGAATTTGTCCATTTTATATAAGTTGCCTACTTTGTTGCCCTAAAGTTGTTCATAGTATTTCCTTATATTCCTTTTTGTTTCTGTAGGGTTGTAGTCTATTCTCATTCATCCTCTTTTTCACTCCTAATTCAGGCACTTTAAATATTTTATTTTATTGTTCTGTCTAGTTAAATGTGATCACAATTTTGTTGATCTTCTCAAAGAATCATTATATCAAAGTGCCTACTCCCCTCTAGCCTTGTCAATAGAATGTTTCTCAGTCTTTTAGTTTTGGCCTTTTTGATAATATGGAAGTATTATCAATATGATGTTATATGCATTTCTTATTATACATGAGGTTGACTATTTCATATGTTTAAGAATTTTATTTTTTGTTCAGTGAGCCATTTATCAGTGTGCCCTCCTTATATTAGATTTTTGGCCACACTTTTACTTGATGTTTGGAAAGTTTCATATATAAATATACAAATCTTTTATGTGTGATTTAAGTTGCAAATATATTCTGTTTGTTTGTCTTTTTTCCTTAGGACTTTGCATGTGGTGATCTTGTACCAAAGTTTCCTATTAAAAAAATGTAGTGAAATATATGTCTCTTTTTTATTACTTTCTTATTTCAGTCACAGTGTTTTCTTCTACCCTAGAGAATGATTTAACTCATATTTCTTCTAAAACCCCTGTATTTTTATTTTTTTACATTTGGACTTTGCAATTTATATTGGTGCGCATACGTGACAAAGTCCAACACACTTATAGATCTCAGCACCAAAGTATTTTAGTAAAATAAAAAAAAATATTTAGCAAAAATGTGCAAAACTTATGTGAGGAAAACTTTAAAACCTTGAAACTAACAAAACATTATTAAAAAAATGGAAAGCTTGTCTTTGTATATTATGACTAAACAGTACCAAAAAAAGGGTCAATTCTTTTTTAGTTAAACTTGATTTCTATTAAAATGACAACTTTCATTTTGCAGTTAGATAAGTTGTTTATAAAGGTTCGGTACATACATTTCATATTATTAATACATACATGTGATATATATCAAGTACCTACAATTTTATATTATTCCAGATGATTACTTGAACATCCAATTTTAAACTATTAATTTCAGATAGCAACTTTATCATACACCAAATTATAAAATGCACTCAAGTCTATTTTCTGTTTCAATTTACTCCACTTCTTTGACCTTCCTGTTGATAGATACACATTTTTATTTTATAGAGGCTCCATAATATTTTAATTATATTTATATCTATATAAATTTAATTATATCTATTTTAATTTCTGCCTGAAGACAGGGCTTTGTTTTCTAAGGGATTTTCTGACTATTCTGAGTTTTATGTTTTTATAGATATATAAATAAGTATATATATCTAACCTTAATAAACAACTTATCTAATGCAAAATGAAAGTTGTCATTTTTATGGAGATCAAGTTTAACTAAAAAAGAATTGACCCTTTTTTTGGTACTGTTTAGTCATAACATACAAAGACAAGGTTTCCATTTTTTGCTAAATATGGTTTTGTTTGTTTCAAGGTTTTAAAGTTTTCCTTATATAGGTTTTCCACAATTTTGTTAATTTTTTTCTTAATGTTTTACTAAAATACTTTGGTGCTGAGGTCTATAAGTGTGTTGAATTTTGTCAAGTACTTTCTAAGAATTTAGGTAATCACTATGTAGTATTTCTCCATAGATCTATTAAAATAATAAATTATATTATTGTTTTTCCCAATATTGAAAAAGTCTAAAAATCCAGGAATTAATCTCACTTTGCTAAGATACATTTTTAATTGTTGTATTATGTTTGCTTATGTTTTCTCTAATATTTTTATTACAATATTGATTTTTGAGATTTGTCATCAGTTTTATATTGTGTTCATTCTCAATCACATTTTTGTATCAATGGTATATTTACTTTATATATAAGAATATGGATTCTTTCTCTCCTCTTTAGATTATCTAATATTTACAGTATTGACAGAATTTTCCTGGGAAACTGTTTATGGAACTTATTTGTGAGACATGCCATTTATAGTATAGTTCCTCAAGTTATTTTCTGGTTATTTGTCAATTTAGATTATCATCCTTGGTGTTAGTTTTGGTCAATTATATTTTTCCTAGAAAATAAGCCATTTCACAAAGGTTTTCAAATGTATGAGTAGAATTGTGCTGAGTTACTGATTTCTTTTTTAAATATTCCCCTTTTGTATTTTATTCAAATTTCTCTGCTTTAATTTGTATATTCTCTTCTGTTTTATTATTTAAACTAAAGTTTTGTATTTGTTGATTTATAAATGTCATTTTTTCATGTACTTATTAAATTAAGCTTTGTATTTTTCAAACTCATAATGTCTGCTTTTGTTTTTTTTTTTTGTCTGACTACTTTCTCCAGACATTTTTATTTATTTTATTTTATTTTTATTTTTATTTTTTTAAGTTTATTTTGATATCATTAATCTACAATTAAATGAGCAATATTATGGTGATTACACTACCATATATTTTTCTATTTCCTTTTAATTTACTATTCTTTTCCTTTCCAGATTTTTGAACTGGATATTTAATTTACTTTGTATTCATTGATACAGATATTTAATGTTATGGATTTTTTTTTTTAAGAATAACTTTAGCAATATTTCATAGGTTTCAACATGGCTATTTTATTATTATTTTCTAGAAATTCTGTCTTTTATTTTCCTTTGGCCCCAGAGAGTTTAATGGAGATTTTTATATAGTTCTAGAGAAAGGACATTTAAAATTTGTTATTAATAACTATTTTTTCTGATTATTGTATTGTATCCATTTTTAATAATACTGAGGTTTTCCATGTGGATTAATATGTAGGGGAATATTTTGTAAATATTTTCATATGTACCAAAAAGGAGGTGTACTCCTTATTTTTGGATTTCATGTTTTGAGATATATTTAAAAGTTATCAGAGGAATTAAACTGAATGGAAAATGATTTATATGAGAAATGTACTGGTATAATCCAAAACACTAGCATATTAAGGGCAAATGATCATAAAATGACTTCAAGTGACAGAGGAAACCATATAATAAAATCCAAATACTGTCATATAGAACAACACGTATCCTTCAGTATAGCAGGAAACAAATTCTTAGCATAGAAAAGGGCATTTACTGTTTTCAACTATTCAGATACAACTTGTTTAATCATGTCAAATTTTTCATTGTTACTATGTATTTTTGCATTCAATAGTATATATTTTCTATAATAATGTGAACATTAGTATACATATTTTACTTCAGCCCCATTTTTGAATATTAATTATTTGTTAAAGAATTTGTAATTCTGATGTAAATTATCTTGTCATTTAATTGTTTTTACTTTGTAAATAATCTCTTTCTGGCTCTGATAAATGATACATTTATAGGATTTCTCTCTTGTTTCCTGTTTTGTTTTGGTTAGGTTTTGACTTTGCAATTAAATTATTCTGTAATGCCAGTATGGGTCATGAGGCAAAAATATTTGGTATCAACCAAAATCTATTCTTTTCTGCTTTTATAACAATAATAATATAGCCAGATATATGGATAGTCTGTATTTTCCACCCTTCCTTGCAGTGAAGTGTAGCCAAGGGGCAAAGGTCTCTACAGTGGAACAACTTTTAAGAAAGTAGGTATAGTAATGGGCAGCATGGTGACTGTTATAATACAGTATTGCATATTTGAAAGTTGCAACAAGAGTAGATCTTACATGGCCTCATAAAATAAACCTAATTATTTCTAGCACCTCCCATTTTACAAGATGAAAGAACAAATTTTTGTGATTTTCCAGGAGTCTTCGGGGCTTTCAAAAGGACAGTTTTAGATGCAATAGATATTTAGGATTTTATTTGGGGAGGCAAAATATCAAAAGTTATCATGAGATTTGAACACTTGATTCACATAGAATCATGGGTTGCTATGCGACAATACTTTACTGTCTATGTAACCAAACTGACAATAATATATATATACACATATGTATACATAAAAATACATATTATATTTATATTTATAAATACAGTATTTATATACATGTATAAATAAAACGAAGGTAACATGATTTTTAAAGGGCATATTTTCATATTAACAGAGAGAAACCAAATTCTAGTTTTTGCATCAGTATAATATGCAATACTAAAGCTCTTTTGAAAGACTTATAATAAACCCATCAAACCCTAGCCAGTTTTGACCATAACAAATATAATTGCCTTTCCACAAACTTGTATGATTTCTATATCTCTATACATCGACATGATACAACTTTCCAAAATGGCAAAATGAACATATTCATTATGAGACCCAAATGTATATAGCCACTCTTCACCACAAAAAAATGAGGCAAAAATATATAAACTTAAAATTATCTTTAGCAATTATTGTTTCAGTATTCTGTTCTACCTTACATCTAGGTATAAATTGAATGTCCATTAACAAAATCAATTTAGCATCAGTTCAAGTTTTTCAGTAACCTAAAGATCTTTAAAATCATCTTCTAGCTGATAATAATTGCTATTGAAATAAAATATATCAGAATAGTTCTGTTTGATTTCACAAATTTACATTTTTAATAATCTTAAACATTTAGTAAAAGTAATTTTAGCTTGTTCAATCAGTAAACCTATATAACTTTTAGAGACAATAGAGCAAAGAAAAAAAATAAATCTTTTAATATTACATTTAACATTGACAAATCAGAAAAGTTACAGTTACTGTTATTAAACCAACTATATTAAACTAGTCTCATTTGCCAAAGTTTCACCCAAATTATGTGAATTTGAATACTGAAAGCATTTCTAAGTTATAAGAATAGCTTTTATTTTTCATATTAAAAGTTATTAGAGGTTTAATTTATTTACTGGAAAGTTTAGGAATAGTCAGTTAAAGTGCTTATTTATTTCTACACCAGTTAAGAGTAGAACTCCTTTAAAAGACTGTATAATTAAATTTGGGAATACCTTTAGAGGTAGGAAAATAGTATACACTCACAGAATAAGAGATAAAGCTTTTCTGAGTTACAGACATGTAAATATAAAGAGGTACCAAAATAAAAAGCATGTAACTTCAATTCTATAATTTAACCATGAGTCAAACATAAACACACAAATACAAAGTTATATATTCAGATATATACTTCCTAATGGGCATAAAATTCTTAGTTTTTTTGCGCTCAAAATAAACAGACTAACAGAAAAGACTAAAAAACTAGATTACCTGTCTTTCTCCAACAGATAGAAGATCTCTATAGATCATCAATCTATTTACAGATATTGCTAACAAGTCAGACAATGAAGCCAAAAGACGCCGGTACTAGAAATCAAGTGAGAAATCAAGAAGGAATCAAAATCAATTCTTTATCATGAAGCAGATAAAGAAAAGTCAGGAACACAGGATAAAGAGCTGGGTATACACCTGGGTCCCCGGATCACCAGCCAAGGACAGAGTAAAAGGATTCATTACCCAAACCTGAAGCCAAGGCCAAGCCTACGTGAGTCATGGTCTCAAATCAATGACAGACACATTGAAACAGACAATTAAGATAATTTGATTCAGGCTATTACAATAGGGAGAATATTCATTAATGGGAAATTTCTCAAAGAAAAGGAAGGGGTCCTTATGGGAGTGAGGAAGAATAGAGATAGGTCTTATCTCTGAATTTGTATTAGCAGGACAGTCCTTTGCAGATAGCCATGTCTTAGATCACACACACACACACACACACACACACACACACACACACACAAATGGAACTCTTCCTTGACCATTGTTCTTTTCTAGAAATAGGAGTCAGCTGAAATTCAACATTGTCAGACTTTTCTTGGTTTCTTCATGTAATACTGAATTTTTTATCGTGTGCCTTTCTTTGGTGAGGTTGTTTATTCTCTGAAAGTCCTGTATACCATGTTATATGAGTTTCCTGACAAAGAAGTTTCTTACTTGTGTCAGCTTGGGTCAGGGGCTTCATTCATCAAAGAAAAATTTTAAGTTGTTTGCTTTGTTCACTCAGTGCACAGGTTGTGTAAACTCAAACCAAAACCAGTGTGTGCAACATTCTGGGCTTTCAATTACTTATTCTTTCTATTTCATCCTCTTCCTGCTCCTAACCTTCCTTCTCCTCCTTCTTATTTAACACCTAATGCCAAAAATAAACCAAGAAAATGCAAACTTGCTTATATCTTTGTGAATTTCCCTGGGTAGAGTCCCCTAGTAGAAGTATTGTGAAGGTGGTATTCCTGGGAAGAGGCTTATTAAGGAGTGCTCCGGGAATCAGCACCCACTGAAGGAAGAGAAGAACGCAGGATTGGGCGGAGGGAGCGTTGCAGCCAGGCACTCCCATCAGGAGGTTTGGCTGCTCCTGTGAGGACCTGCGGAGGGGAGAGGATGCCACAGATCTCTCCTGAGTTAGACTGCAAAGCCAGGGCTTTATGTGCCTATGCCCAGCCATTGGACACGGCCCAGTCCATGGGAAGAGGGCATGCATTTGGGAACAGTGTCTCTCTTCAGCTGAGGCAATCCTCAAAAGAGACTGATAGGTGAGGGCTATCTGTAGTCGTGAGGGACATAGATATTTTATTTCTAGGAGGATCTCAATAGCTCATCACAGTGTCCACAAAATGTTTTCCCGTTATGATGGGGAGAGTTTTGGATCGCTGGGATATATGCAAGAGATCAGTTCTAATTTAATCACTTTGTTCGGGTTCAAGCTCCTATTTCTGTTGAAGCCCCTGCTCTCTCAGTGTTAGAATGCCAATCCATAACTTTTAAGCCCTGAATCTTATTATAAGTCTTTTGCGTGTCAGCTTACCCTCAATGCTCCTGACTTGATTTCTCTCTTCAATTTTAGCACCTTAGGGTTTCTCTTTCTTTAGAACTTAATTCCAAATTTGTATTTCATTCATTGTTATTTTATAGTGTCTTTCAGCTCATTTTATTACTCTATGCTCCTAGATTCCAAAATACCAGCGTGCTGTATGGACTCTGCATCCTTGATTCTGCTTCATGGTTATGGATTGTGTTTGTTGCCTGTGACTCAGTTCCCGTATTTTTTCAGAGACAGTTCCATCTTATCAATTCAGTCCACCAAGATGATCAATTTCCTTAACATAGTAATGTTTACCTCTGATATGTTATGATTTTAATTGTGAAATGCTGCTCGAATTTCCTTTTTTCAAAGGAACCCCCCCAGAAGTAATGTGCCCCCAAAAGTTTAGGAGGCACAATATTTCAGAGATTTTTATTGGTTTTAGGAACTAGAATTAGGAACTTGTGTTTGACTGTGTGTGACACATGCCATGCTTGCTAAATAGAAATCTCTAGTATCTACATTAATTCTGTTTTATTTTTTTAAAAGGCACTGTTTATCTCAAAATTAAGTTAGTCTCAAGTCATAATCACATTTATTATCATTTATTCTTTGTATATACTCTTATTTGTGACACCTGTTTTTGCCAATAAAATCCATAATCCTGGAGAGCAGATAATGTATTTTTTAATTTTCTTTGGCCTCACCAACATTATTTGGGACAAACCCCAAAAATATATGGGCATTTCATCCTTATGGAGTCACAGAAGGGTATGAAAAGGAGAGAGGGAGAATGCCAGAGTGAGAGGTTGCCAGATTCACTGGCAAGCATCTTGGCAACATTTTACCTGGGGAGGCAGCATGACACAGTAGATTTTGAATCAGACAAGACACAGATTTTCATCCCACCTCTGTTGTGCATTAACTGTGTGACCTTGGGCAAGTACCTAAAGTTCCTTGACCTTACTTTCTTTTTTCACCTGGTAAATGCAGTTAATAATAATACCTAGCTCACAAGGGTTTTTCAAGTGTTAAATGTGATAAGGAATATAAATACTAATACCATCCTGACAAAATCGGGCATTGCAAAAAAACCAAAAAACAAAGACTTCCTTCCTTTATAGGAGTGTTATTCCAAGTGTGTTCCTAACTGCTGTACCTGAATCAACTCAAATGCTATTAAAAATTCAAATTCTTTTATACCTTTCCCACTTTGTATAATCTTTGTGGATTGACCCTGGGGAATTTGCCACCCCCAGCAAAGGGAAACCCCAGCTGTGTCAAAAATAGTAGGAGCTAGAATAAAAGTTGTCTTTTTCGCTTAAAAAAAAGAAAAAAGCTGTAAAGAGAGAGAAGGAGATTGAGAGATGTGCAGGCAGACGGCAGCAGAGGTCAGCAGGAGGCCTATGACCAGTGATCATCTCTGCAGGGTCAGAGAGAAGAACTCAGTGGCTGCTCCCCTGCTGTTTCTTGGCTCACTTGCTAAACAGCCCTGCACAGGGCTGAAGCCTAGTCTCCAACAATCTGAGGAACAATTGGGAAATTAGTATGGTTGCTGTTCCAGTGGACTTTAAGCCATTTTGTTCCATTTGTTTTCTTTGGGCTTTTAAAAGAATTATTTAGCGGAAAAATTCTGCATGGATGAAAGACAGGGAAAAATGACAGAGACTGCTACAAAGAGAAAAGCAAGTGCTTTCCTGGGATATCAGACAAGAAAGTTCTGTTTTTCTTCTTTGCAAATAGTGTGAAACTGTCCAAACCATTCTGTCTGGATATCCAGGGGTATCTGTGATAATATCCAGGATAATCCAGAACAGCATTTTCTGTTAGGAATATCCTTGCTGAGCTCACCTCATCCACAACTACTCCTTTCCTACTGTAAGCTACAGCATACCTAATCTCACAGCTGTCTTTCAAACTGTAGTTATAACAATGTGTTGCATGTATTAGGGTGCTGTAATCAAGCGAAGCCCTAAAGCCTACCTCTAAGACAAAAGACAATGATTCCTGAACACCAGCAATGGAAGAGACAGGTTTCTGATTTCTCATATGTTAATAGCTGGTTCATAGATACTAATTAACAAAGAATCTGTTGACTTACTCAACACAAGGTTGTATATAATGTTATCTGACATGCTTACTCTGCCCACAACTCAAGACACCTGCAAATGAAGACTCAAAATGAACACAAAGAACCAACCCTGTTCCTTGGGACTTTGTCTTGCCTGATTAATAGGTGGACATGTGGCCCTCCCCTACAATTGCCAAGAACTAACAGCAGCGCAAATCAGTCCTTCGAAATGAAGAACAAGTGGCAATGAGACTGAGGAGTCTGATTTTTCTAAGCCAGTGGGGCAGTGACAATAAGGGTGGTTTTGCCATGCTGAGAGGCAAATAATCGGTGGCCCACCCTCCTACCCTACTCTCCAAGTGTGTTTAGATCACTAATGAAAATGAGTCCAGAGGCTTCCCACAGGTCAACATTCTGCACATCAGGAAAGCACTATACAATTCAGCCTGAGCGACAAGTCTCTTCAGACACCACACAGCACTGCCAGAATAGGAGTAGAAGCTTGCAGGTCAAGAGACACATGAATTCTTAATGTCCCAGGAGTCCGAAGACAGAATAGCAGGGGAAGTTTCATGTTCAATTATTTATCAAGTTCATTTATAAAAATAAACCCAATATCTAGACCACTTGGTGCATATGAGAGAGTAGCATGTTTATCAATAAATAATATGGACAATTCAGCTTTCCACAAAATTTTCTTCCTCTTGTATCTTAAAGATAAAACTGACTCATCTGACAGCATACAATTTCTAATGCCAAGTAGTTCTGTTTTATGAATAGTGCCCCAAGCCAGAAATATAGATGGGATATAAACTCACCACCCAGATGTATGAAGAAAACTTCTCACTTTTTCTTTTAAGTTAATTTTTGGATAATAATAAAAATGATAGCAGCTATAATTTAATGGGTGCCTATATACTATATTTCAAAAGTTATAAAGAGAAAAATATACAAACTCTATATGCATATATATATATACACACCCACTCACATATATTTTTAATCCTCATGATAACATCATAAAGTAGGATTAATATCCCCATTTTATGGATGAGATTATGATATTTATTTTGTCCAAAATCTAGCAATAAATTAATAGTAAAGCTGAGATTAAGCCTAGTACTTTATAGTATTTAACCAGAATCTAGTTTTTGGTATCTTTAGATGTATTGGTCAAGAGAAGGGCCCTTATACTTGGAAAGAGGAGTCAACTATATATTGCCCCAGTATTTAACTTGTGAGTGGTCATAATAATATTGATTTATATTCCCAAGCTTTTTGTAGTTTATAAAATACTTTCACATTTGCTATGATCCATTCCTCTAAAATTTATGAAGTACCTATCATGTGCAGATACAAGTGGTAAAAAGAAATAACCTCTTTCTTTGAGGAGATTACAATTACAAATTACAATGAGGAAAGAAAGACAATAATGTTTAATCAGAGCTATGGTAGCTATGATAACTATGATGAGTGTATAGAGTACTCAGGAAGTTAAGATATGTGTCCTCTAAATGATCTCGGTGGTCAGGAAAACCTTTCTAGTACCTTGCCCTAAGTTTTGTAACACAGGTAGGCAATAGAGAAACAAAAGGAGGGATGCAGGAGGAAAGATTTGAGCATAATGTATAGTTTGGGCTACACAGGTAAGGACTAGGGTCATGTCTTTATTCAACTGCAGGAGGATGATGCCTTTGACGTGAACAAAGTTTGTCTATCTAGGTGTAGGTAGCAGATGAAACTGCAAAGGCAATCAGAAGACAGGTTTCTTTTTTCTTTTTTTTTTTTCCTTTATGATGAATGCAAGTGGTTTGGGTTTGAGCTTCACCCTGAGAAAGAGCCTTGATGAACTTTAAAGAGCTTGGACATGGCTGGATCTCTGCCTTAGAAAGATTATCATGACATTGCAGTGAAGATAAAATGGGTGAGGATGGGAGAGTATGAAGCACAAAGGAAACATTTATTTGAAACCAAGAATCAACATAGAAAGTTACTGTAATCTATACAAGAATGTTCTGTTTTTGAGGCAGTGCAAAGGAATGCCAAGGAAAGTATGGGCATGTGAGTCTTAGGACTGTACCATCACAGGTCTGAACAAGGATTGTAAAGGATTGAATGAGAGAGGAAATTCTGTCATGACCCTCTGTGTTCTGGCCAGGGTGACTGAAAGAATGGCTGCCCCCCACATGAATAAGAACATCAGGACAATGATTTCGTGAGGTAGGGAGGCAAGATAGATAGATATATTACTGCTATTTTACATATGAGGAAACTGAAATCTTGGAAAACTGAAGTTAGGGTGATCTATTATGCCTTCATTTAAATTTAGTCAAACTAAGGCAAGAAGGAGATATTTATATGACTGTATGTCTAAATAGATTTGTTTACTCTCACAAGTCAGTGGATGGATAGCTTATGATAAAATCAGTATGATGTGTACTTAAATTACTTCTAAGAATCTATAAGGTAAAAAGTGCACTCAAAGAAGCATGAATCAGTTCTAGAACTGGTAGTCATCTCTATTCATCTGAAGTTAGAGGTGAAATACATAGAAAAAACCTAGATCTTACCTATATTAGGAGGGAATGAGATGGAAGTGTACTACAAGCCATCAATTCCATCAAATATATCCTTCCTCAGCTTTGGTAGTACTTCCCTGTTAGTTTAACTTTTTAATTTTTATTTTTAAGGGAATTGGAAGCAGGGATGATGTAATGTCCTAAGAATAAACTGATCATTTGTTTGATTTCCTTGGTTGAATAGTAAGATGGATTTAAGAGTTGTAACGCAGAATCTTTATTCTCTGCTTCAATGACTCTTCTGATCTTACAGAGGAGATAGGCTATATTCCACCCAGACTGAGACAGATGGGCAGAGTAAAGAGGCAGAGCTTGAGGCATTTAATGAGATTGGCACTGAGTAAAAAGTAGTAAGCCTGCAAAGCCCTTACAGGTTATAAGGGTACAGCATCCAGCAGTGACTATAATCAGAGCCCAGCAAGGTGTCAAGGAGACAAAATGGACTCAGGATGGACCCGGGAAGGTCTTCCTTATTTCCACAGGCTGTTTTTGTTAAGATTCCTTTACCAAGTGATAAGTTCTTAGCAAGTAGGTACTATTATTGGGTAGATATGTATTAAAAAGAAAGGCCAACACCAGATAAGAAAAATATAAATGTTGTCTCCTGCATGTTGCTTTTCTGAATCAAACATTGCTCTTCATTCTTTTTTTTTATTTATAGCAGAATAACTTTCTATGATTGTACAACAATATGAGATTTGGCACATAATCAGATTTTTATAATGACAATGAAAAAAGGCAAAACTGTAAAACAGTTGTGTTTATTTGGGGTCTTAGGGATTGCAATCTGGGATCACAGATTCAGGAGGCAACCCAAATGTATGCCTCAGTGAAAGAAAAGGGCTTAGGGTTTTTCAAGGCAAAACAAGGAACTCCAAGGGGACTTTCATAAGGTATTTTGAAAGAATTATGATTGGCTAATGCTATTGTAACCTACATTTAGCTATACATAATTAGTTGTCACGACTATTTAGTAAGCACAAAGTCCACTCTGTTGTAGGCAGCAGACGTTAGTCCTGGATGTTTACGGTTTGACAGAATACAAAGTTCCATGCTCTTCTGAGAAGAGTCACTTTCAGAGAAGAGGACATGAATAGACCCTATTTCTTTAAGGGTTCCTCAATTTTAGTTTACTCTTATTATCAATGTCAACTCCATTTTGTCTACATTTACAATAAGCACCACTACAATCAGCAAACAGACCAGTTTCATTGCCCAGACAACTTCCTCCTGCTGCTCTTCTGTAGTCAGGAACTTCCCTAACACGTAACCCCTGGCAACCACTAATCTTTTCTCTAGCCCCACAGTTTTAATTTTTCCAGAATATCATATAAATGGAACCAGCTAGTATATCATGTTCTGAGTCTGGATGCTTTTGGTCATCACAATGCCTTTGGGATTCACCCATATTGTTAACATGTACAGTTGTCTCATTTTGTTTTAAGGATAGTTTCATTGAGTTTCAAATACCATACGAAGCCTTAACTTAACATGTACAATTCACATTTTTCTTAATAGATTTTTTACAGGACCATGAGTTTTCCTTTCACTTGGAAAAATAGCTAGGAGTTAAATCCTGGGTCAAATAGGAAATGTAAGTTACTTCCAAACTTTTCCAAAGTGAATACATCATTTTACATTTCTACCAGAACTGTATGAGAATTCTAGTCACTCCTCATTCTTATCAGCATTTGATATTGAGTTTTTATTAAGTCATTCTAAAAAGTGGTACCAGACTGTGGTTTTTATTTGCATTTCCATAATGTCAAATGATGTTGAGCATCGCCCTGTATGTTCATTTTCCATTTTTACATATTCTTTGATGAATGTCTTTTAAAACTTTTTGACCATTTTTTTAAATATAATTTATTATATTATCATTAATTTACAATTACATGTGCAATATTACGATTATTAAACTACCCCTTCATCAGGTCCCCCCCACCAACCCCATTACAGTCACTGTCCATCAGCGTAGTGAGATGCTATGGAATCACTACTTGTCTTCTCTGAGTTGTACTGCCCTCCCCGTGCCCCCCCAATATTACATCTGCTAATCGTAATGCCCCTTTTTCCCTCTTATCCCTCCCTTCCCGCCCATTTTCCCCAGTCCCTTTCCCTTTGGTAACTATTAGTCCGTTCTTGGGTTCTGTGAGTCTGCTGCTGTTTTGTTCCTTCAGTTTTTCTCTTTGTTCTTATACTCCACATATGAGTGAAATCATTTGATACTTGTCTTTTTCAGCTTGGCTTGTTTCACTGAGCATAATACCCTCTAGCTCCATCCATGTTGTTGCAAATGGTAGGATTTGTTTTCTTCTTATGGCTGAATAATATTCCATTGTGTATATGTACCACATCTTCTTTATTCATTCATCTACTGATGGAGACTTAGGTTGCTTCCACTTCTTGGCTATTGTAAATAGTGCTGAAATAAACATAGGGGTGCATCTGTCCTTTTCAAATTGGCTGCTGCATTATTAGGGTAAATTCCCAGGAGTGGAATGCCTGGGTCAAATGGTATTTCTATTTTGAGTTTTTTGAGGAACCTCCATACTGCTTTCCACAATGGTTGAACTAATTTGCATTCCCACCAGCAGTGTAGGAGGGTTCCCTTTTCTCCACATCCTCGCCAACATTTGTTGTTGTTTGTGTTTTGGATGTTGGCCATCCTCACTGGTGTGAGGTGATATCTCATTGTGGTTTTAATCTGCATTTCTCTGATGATTAGCGATGTGGAGCATCTTTTCATGTGCCTGTTGGCCATCTGAATTTCTTCTTTGGAGAAGTGTCTATTCATGTCCTCTGCCCATTTCTTAATTGGATTATTTGCTTTCTGTTTGTTAAGGTGCATGAGTTCTTTATATATTTTGGATGTCAACCCTTTATCAGATACGTTTTTTATGAATATATTCTCCCATACTGTAGGATGTCTTTTTGTTCTACTGATGGTGTCCTTTGCTGTACAGAAGCTTTTCAGCTTGATATAGTCCCACTTGTTCATTTTTGCTTTTGTTTCCCTTGCCCGGGGAGATATGTTCATGAAGAAGTTTTTCATGTTTATGTCCAAGAGATTTTTGCCTATGTTTTTTTCTAAGAGTTTTATGGTTTCATGACTTACATTCAAGTCTTTGATCCACCTTGAGTTTACCTTTGTGTATGGGGCTAGACAGTAGTCCAGTTTCATTCTCTTACATGTAGCTGTCCAGTTTTTCCAACACCAGCTGCTGAAGAGGCTGTCATCTCCCCATTGTATATCCAAGGCACTTTTATCAAATATTAACTGACTGTATATGTTTGGGTTAATGTTTGGATTTTCTATTCTGTTCCACTGGTCTGTGGGTCTGTTTTTGTGCCAATACCAAATTTTCTTGATTACTGTGGCTTTGTAGTAGAGCTTGAAGTCAGGGAGTGTAATTCCCCCTGTTTTATTCCTCCTTCTCAGGATTGCTTTGGCTATTCGGGGTCTTTTGTGGTTCCATATGAATTTCAGAATTATTTGTTCCAGTTCATTGAAGAAAGCTGATGGTAGTTTGATAGGGATTGCATTGAATCTGTAGATTGCTTTAGGTAGTATAGCCATTTTGACAATATTTATTCTTCCTAGCCAAGAGCATGGGATGCATTTCCATTTGTTAGTGTCCTCTTTAATTTCTCTTAGGAGTGTCTTGTAGTTTTCAGAGTACAGGTCTTTCACTTCCTTCGTTAGGTTTATTCCTAGGTATTTTATTCTTTTTGATGCAATTGTGAATGGAATTGTTTTTCTGATTTCTCTTTCTGTTAGTTCATCATTAGTGTATAGGAAAGCAACAGATTTCTGTGTGTTAATTTTGTATCCTACAACTTTGTTGAATTCAGATATTAGTTCTAGTAGTTTTGGAATGGAATCTTTAGGATTTTTTATGTACAGTATCATGTCATCTGCAAATAGTGACAATTTGACTTCTTCTTTACCAATCTGGATGCCTTGTATGTCTTTGTTTTGTCTGTTTGCTGTGGCGAGGACCTCCAGTACTATGTTGAATAACAGTGGAGTGAGTGGGCATCCCTGTCTTGTTCCTGATCTTAGATGAAAAGCTTTCAGGGTCTCGCCATTAAGTATGATGTTAGCTGTGGGTTTGTCATATATAGCCTTTATGATGTTGAGGTACTTGCCGTCTATACCCATTTTGTTGAGAGTTTTAATCAGGAATGGATGCTTAATTTTGTCAAATGCTTTTTCAGCATCTATGGAGATGATCATGTGGTTTTTGTTCTTCTTTTTGTTGATGTGGTGGATGATGTTGATGGATTTTCGAATGTTGTACCATCCTTGCATCCCTGGGATGAATCCCACTTGATCATGGTGTATGATCCTCTTGATGTATTTTTGAATTCGGTTTGCTAATATTTTGTTGAGTATTTTTGCATCTACGTTCATCAGGGATATTGGTCTGTAATTTTCTTTTTTGGTGAGGTCTTTGCCCGGTTTTGGTATTAGAGTGATGCTGGCTTCATAGAATGAGTTTGGAAGTATTCCCTCCTCTTCTATTTTTTGGAAAACGTTAAGGAGAATCGGTGTTATTTCTTCTCTATATGTCTGGTAGAATTCAGAGGTGAATCCATCAGGCCCAGGGGTTTTGTTCTTGGGTAGTTTTTTGATTACCAATTCGATTTCGTCACTGGTGATTGGTCTGATTAGTTTTTCTGTTTCTTGCTTGGTCAGTCTTGGAAGGTTGTATTTTTCTAAGAAGTTGTCCATTTCTTCTATGTTTTCCAGCTTGTTAGCATATAGATTCTCATAATATTCTCTTATGATTCTTTGTATTTCTGTGGGGTCCGTCGTGATTTTTCCTTTCTCATTTCTGATTGTGTTTATGTGTGTAGATTCTCTTTTTCTCTTAATGAGTCTGGCTAGGGGTTTATCTATTTTGTTTATTTTTTCAAAGAACCAGCTCTTGGTTTTATTGATTTTTTCTATTGTTTTATTCTTCTCAATTTTATTTATTTCTTCTCTAATCTTTATTATGTCCCTCCTTCTGGTGACTTTGGGCCTCATTTGTTCTTCTTTTTCCAATTTCAGTAATTGTGTCTTTAGACTATTCATTTGGGAATGTTCTTCCTTCTTTAAATAGGCCTGGATTGCAATATACTTTCCTCTTAGAACTGCCTTTGCTGCGTCCCACAGAAGTTGTGGCTTTGTGTTGTTGTTGTCATTAGTGTCCATATATTCTTTGATTTCTGTTTTGATTTGGTCGTTAACCCATTGATTAATTAGGAGAGTGTTGTTAAGTCTCCATGTATTTGTGAGCCTTTTTGATTTCTTTCTAAAATTTATTTCTAGTTTTATACCTTGGTGATCTGAGAAGTTGGTTGGTAGGATTTCAATATTTTTGAAATTACTGAGGTTCTTTTTGTGGCCTAGTATGTGGTCTATTCTGGAAAATGTTCCATGTGCACTTGAGAAGAATGTGTATCCTGTTGCTTTTGGGTGTAGAGTTCTGTAGATGTCTGTTAGGTCCATCTGTTCTAGTGTGTTGTTCAGTGCCTCTGTGTCTTTACTTATTTTATGTCTGGTTGATCTGTCCTCTGGAGTGAGTGGTGTGTTGAAGTCTCCTAAGATGAATGCATTGCTGTCTATTTCCTCCTTTAATTCTGTTAGTATTTGTCTCACATATGCTGGCGCTCCTGTGTTGGGTGCATATATATTTATAATGGTTATATCTTCTTGTTGGACTGACCCCTTTATCATTATGTAATGTCCTTCTTTATCTTTTGCTACTTTCTTCATTTTGAAGTCTATTTTGTCTTATACAAGTACTGCAACACCTGCTTTTTTCTCTTTGTTGTTTGTATGAAATATCTTTTTCCATCCCTTCACTTTTAGTCTGTGTATATCTTTGGATTTGAGGTGAGTTTCTTGTAGGCAGCATATAGATGGGTCTTGCTTTTTTATCCATTCTGTTACTCTGTGTCTTTTGATTGGTGCATTCAGTCCATTTACATTTAGGGTGATTATTGATAGGTATGTACTTATTGCCATTGCTGGCTTTAGATTCGTCGTTACCAAGGATTCAAGGGTTCCTTCTTTACTATCTAACAATCTAACTTAACTTTCTTGTTAAGTTATTGTAAACATAGTCTGATGTTTCTTTATTTCTCTCCCTTCTTATTCCTCCTCCTCCATTCTTTCTATAATAGGTGTTTTATTCTTTGCCTTTAGTTAGTATTTGGATGGTCTGCTTTCTTTGCTATGATTTTTTTTTCTCTAGTGACATCTTTTTAGCCTGAGGTGTGCTTCCATCTAGAGCAGTCCATTTAAGATATCCTGTAGTGGTGGTTTATGAGAGGCAAACTCTCTCAACTTTCGTTTATCTGGAAATTGTTTAATCCCTCCATCATATTTAAATGATAATCGTGCTGGATACAATATTCTTGGTTCGAGGCCCTTCTGTTTCATAATGTTAAATATATCATGCCATTCTCTTCTGGCCTGTAAGGTTTCTGTTGAGAAGTCTGATGATAGTCTGATGGGTTTTCCTTTGTAGGTGATCTTTTTTTTCTCTCTAGCTGCCTTTAATACCCTGTCTTTATCTTTGATCTTTGCCATCTTAATTATTATGTGTCTTGGTGTTGTCTTCCTTGGGTCCCTTGTGTTGGGAGATCTATGAGCTTCGGTGGACTGCGAGACTACTTCCTTCCCCAGCGAGGGAAAGTTTTCAGCAATTATTTCTTCAAAGACACTTTCTATCCCTTTTTCTCTCTCTTCTTCCTCTGGTACTCCTATAATGCGAATATTGTTCCGTTTGGATTGGTCACACAGTTCTCTTAATATTCTTTCATTCCTAGAAATCCTTTTATATCTCTCTGCCTCAGCTGCTCTGTACTCCTGTTCTCTGTTTTCTATTCCATTAACAGCCTCTCGCATCTCATCCATTCTGCTGTTAAGCCCGTCGATCGCTTGTCTGATTTCTGTATTGTCTTTCCTCAGTTCCCTCACTTCCTCCCTCAGCTCTTGCACATTTCTCTGTAGGTGCATCAGCATGGTTATGACTTTTATTCTGAATTCTTTTTCACGGAGGCTGTGCATTTCCATCTCTTCAGACTCCCTCTCTGGTGTTGTCTGGTTGATTTTGGTCTGAACCATATTCCTCTCTCTTTTCATGGCAGTATAATTGGTCACTGATAGTTGCCACGTATGTCAGCTGGGCTCTTTAAGACTTTAAAAAGAGAAGAAAAAAAAAGAGAAAAAAAAAGAAAAAAAGAAAGAAAGAAAGAAAAATGAGAAAAAGAAAGAAAGAAAAAACAAAAACAAAGCAAAAAACAAAACAAAACAAAAAAAACAAAAAAAAATGCCCACCGGACGTAGATTCTGTGGGATTGCTCTATGTGGCGCTGTTGCCCCACTATTCCACAGCTGTGACTGTGCCGCTCCGCAGGGCCCTTTATCGCTCTGTCAGGGGTGGGAACGAGTTGGAGGCTGTTGATCTCAGTGAGAGGTTTTAAGTATGGCTACGCTTCCTCAGTCGCCAGCTAAGGCGTCTGAAACTCCCCAGGACTCCCAGCCTGCTGGGCTGAGTGTGCTGGGGCGATCCGGCTCCTCCGCTGGGCTCCTGTCTCTTTAAGACTGCTGAAGAAAGCGCGCGCTTTTTTTTTTTTACCTTCCCGGGAGCCGGCTGCAAGCACCCTGGCGCGTTCCCCGCTCAGATCCTGCCCCTCTGTCTCTCCAATCTCCGCTGCACTGCGCAATGTGGGTCAGCGCTCCCCGCGCAGATCACCGGGACTGGCTACTTCGCGGGGTGTACTTCCACTCCCTCCCGGCTCTGCCTCCTCTCCTCCCGCCGGTGCGCTGAGGTGGGGGAGGGCTCCGGTCCCCCCGGGTCGCGGCTCCGTATCTTACCCGCCTCTTGGGTTGCCGAGTCCTCTCGGGTGCAGCTGCATGCTGTGCGCTTTCCTGTGTATTCTCGTCTCTCTTTTAGGAATAGATGTATTTTCTGTGTTTTCATAGATAAATATAGTGTTGGGAGGAGATTTATGCCGCCCTGCTCACACCGCCATCTTCCCGGAAGTCCCTTTGACCATTTTTTTTAAATGTGCTGTTCGTTTTGGTATTGTTTAGTTTTGAAAATATTTTATATATTCTGAATACAAATCCTTTGTCTAATATGAGATTTGAAAATATTTTTATCCACTGTGTAGATGGACTTTTCATTAAGAATGACTTTTGTAGACAAGAATTTGTCAATTTTTATTTTGATTAAGTTCAATTTTTTAAATTAATTTCTTTGAGTTTTTCTTCTGGTATCATATAGGAACTATTTATCTAACCCAAGGTCACAAAAATTTACTTGTTTTCTTATGTTTTTATATTTAACATTTATGTATATAATCTAATATGATCTATTTTATTTTTTAATAGAATTTGAGTTATAGGTTAATGGTTCTTTTTTTTTCAAATGGGTGTTAGAGTCTCCCAAAACAATAATCTTGGGAAGTCTTTTCTTTTCCATTGAATACCTCATTTGTCAAAAAGCAATTAATCATATATGTGTGGGCCTAATTCTAGACTCTTCTGTTTCAATGTTCTATGTTTCTTGGTTCCATAGTGCTACACTGTCTTGATTATAGAAGACTTATAGAATACAAACAGGTAGTGTGAGTGGTTCTATTTGTTCTTTTTCAAAAATTCTGTGGGTTATTCTAATTCCATTGCTTTCCATATGATTTTAAGATCTGCTTATCTGTATCTACAGAAGAACCCTTAGTATTATCTTATTATCATCACACAATAGAAATAGAAAAAATATCTGGAAATAATTTTTTTTCTCTTTTTCTTTTAATTATCAGCTATAATACACCAGCAGAGAATAGCATTCACCCTGACTGGCCCTCTTTCATTTAAACTACCTCCTTCTTCCCTAGATCTAACTACTGTTTTCTATTTTGTGTGCATCATTTAGATTACTAATTGTTTATGCATATAAATACTGATGTTTGTACTATATAGAGTATTTGATATGTGTATGCATACACATATAAAGACACAATCACACACTATCACATGTATAGCTGTATGCTATTCTTCGACTTGCACTTTACTCCCTCAAACACTGAAATATACCTATATGAACAATGTTGTAATACTGAGCTCTATCAGTTTGAAAACATACTGCAACATGGAGATCAAACCACATGAACAGCACATGTATATTATAAGTATGTGTGCATGTGTATAAGTATCAATAGTCTTTTAAGGATTTTTAATCTCTTTTCATTTGGTATTTAATAGAGAGGTAGTTAAAAGAGAACATACTGGAGTTTCTATCTTCCATTCCAGATAATAGAGAGAGGAAAGAGCATCACTCCCACTCTTACAGCATAGTGGAACCAGAACAACTGCAGACTAAGACTTTTTTCCAAAACCCTGAGGAAGTCTCATTTGTGCCCCAAATAAAAGGTGAGCTCCTTCCTGAGGGCACAGAGAAGACTGGAGGAATTCTTTTCCTGGAGTAAGTGTAACTTGACACTAGTAAGAGCTGTGCAGCTATCATATTTGAAAACTTGTGAAGGCTTTCAGGAGAGTATGAAACCCCTAGGGCGCAGAAAGTGGGGGGCTCACACTATCTTCCGGGCTTTCTCTAGAACCCCACTAGGTACTCAAAAAAAAGATCAGAAAGAACCCAAAAACATATTTATGTGGCACAGACCTTTGCAAAGAGAATAGCAGCCAGATTGGAGGAGCAAGAAACTGTCCTTGGATTTTTCTCAATCCACTCCCCTGAACAAAAGGCATCATATTGGAACGACGGTCAGTAAGCACTGCTGGGTTTAGGACATTGGCAAATGCTCTGCAGTCTGGGAAAGGAGGAGGCAGAAATGCTTTACTCTTGGGAGAGGTTGTGCTTATGCACTGGGTCCACTAGAAATATTCCAGCTGAAGAGGCAACATGAAGACAATATCCACTATTATTTAAAATTCTGTTAGATGGTTTAACTGAGAATATACATAAAATGAAACAGTTATAAGCTAATGAATTGCGAAGGAAGAAATATAACCAATTGGTGTGCAGGAATCCATCTGTACCTGGCCATACTGCCTGGCTAGAGGCAATAGTTAAATTTTCAGGAACTGACTGAGCTCATTGTTAAACACATGGCTAGCATGAAATCAACCATGGTAAGACCTGCATCAGGGAATTGGTAAACCCTGCAAATCACAGGTTTGTGGGTTTTTTTACCCTGTCAGCCAGTTTGAAAAGGTTTGCTAGTCCACCACTAAGTAGCACTATCTCTATTTATAGGTAATGTAATAGTATATCCAGAATATCTAAGAAAATAAAAGGTAAAATATGTAAATGATAAGTGAATTAGGTGCAATAGTGAGATATAAAAATTAAGCTACAGAGAAATCAATAACCTTCCATCATATGTAAGAATAATAATGAACTGAAAAAAATGATGGAAGAGAAAACTCTATTTATGCTGACAACAATAAATACTAAGGAATAGTAAAAACACAAAAATTGTAGAACATACTTGAAGAAACTTCAAAATTACTGAAAGATGGAAATGTAGACTTGAATAGAAAAAGACATTTTTTTGAACAAATTTTGATTCTCTCAATTAGATATAACTTATAACTTATCAGTTAAGTTAATATCTAAATTTAACACAAATTATAAAAATGTCAAAATACTGTTGTTTATTTTTGGTGCTAGATACATTGATTTTAAAATTTATATCAAAATATAAATCAAGAAGAATATCTTGAAAAACCCTGAAAAAGAAAAACAATGAATAGGAACTAGTCCTGTTATATATTAAAATACTAAGAAATCCTTATAATTGAACCAACATGTTCCTAATACATGCACTGACAGAGATAGACTAATGGAATAAAATCAAGAATCTACAAACTGGTTTAAATACATGTAAATATTTGGTATATAATAAAGGTAAGTTTCAGATAACTTGGAGAATATAATCTCATTAAGTAATAGTATTAAAACTATTAAATAACCATTGAAGAGAATAAAAACAGATCCATATCTTGCACTATATTCAATAAACTCCACATGGATGTACAATTAGTGTTAAAAATAAAATTTATAAACATCAGAAGGAAACACGGGTGAACTGTTTATAATCAGAGTTTGGGGAAAGGCCTTCTAATTAAAAATTCAGATTCAATTAAAGAAATTTCTGAATTGAATCAGAAACCAGTAAAAATAGTTTGTGTGGAAATAGGAATATAAGTGAAGTCAAAAGATAAATGACAAACTGATAGAAATATATGCTGACAGATTTAAATTTGAGCTATCAATATGAACTTAAGATTTTAGAAAATACCTCCCTCTATTCATTGAGAGTCTACCATGAGCAAACCAAGCAGCTATATATTTATAACTAAATACAGTTCTTCATTACAAGAAGCCAGGCTTCTTGGAGAAATGTCTGCTTCTATGTAAGAAGTTATAAAGTGCCAAAAAGCAAGGAAGTGCTCAGAAACTAATGGAGACATATCAAAAGAAAGAAACACTTCTTATGTTTGTGACAATTTGGAGCATTGAAAGTAATAATGATGGTAATGTTTATAACACTCTAAATAAATATAAAAATAGCATGTATAAGTCCATGTGATATTAAAGAGATGGAGAGATAAAATGGGGAAATGTAAGAGAGGACACCTCTAATTTTCAAAAAAGTGACATTCAATAAAAATAAAACAAATGAAAAAATTAGAAAAATCATTTTAAAACACTTACTCTTCTGCAACCCATAAAAATAATTGTTTTAGTTCTGACTTATTAATAATGTTACAAACCATTGGTTGTTTGGGAAGATAACTTTAACACAGTCTCAGAGTATAACTCCATAGGTTCCTTTTAATTACAAAGAACAAAGGATATCTCTGACAGATGCCACTTTAAAAAATAATCAGTTTAAATTTCATCAGGAGTAGAAAAAGATTATATAATGCGTCTCCTAATGTGATGGAATGGGAAGTACATAACATCTATGAAGACTTTGTTTTAAAAATGTTTAACTTGGGTGTCAATATGAAGAAACAACCATTTCAGACAAGTAAAAAATGTGGAATATTTTACAACTGCTCAAAATTCTTAAAAAAAAGCAATGTTATGAAAACAAAAATAATTGGGGCACTGGTCAAGATCAAAGAAATATAAAGAAACTTGACAACTAAATAAAAATTTATGGGCCTTGACTGGATTCCAGATTAAAAAGAACCATGTAGATATCAAATGAATTTTGGGGGAACAATTTGAAGAAACATGAATATGAAAAATATATTAGAATATGTGAATAATGTTAAATGTCTTGCATATAATGTTACTGTGATTATGTAGAAAAACTGTACTTAGAAATAACATAAAGTATTTATTTTTAAATGGTCAGTCAAGGAAAAAGAGAGAGCGAGATCACAAATGTGGCAAAACTTTAATTAATGAACATAACTAAAATGTGGATAGTTGTCAGTTGTAATACTCTTGAATTTTCTGTCACTTTGTCACTTTTGAAATTAAAAAAGGAATTAAATTTTTAAAAATGAAGCTCAATAGCATTTTCTCAGAAATTAAAACAACAAACAAACAAGAACAACTTGAATTAACAGATGAAAAAGGCAAAACTTATCCCAGGAGCAATTGATACAGAATAATTAACTAGCAAGACACATCTTGAAAAAATTGAGTGTCCTGACAGAAAAAGGATAAAGATAAAACAAGGCTGCTATCAGATATTAAGTTCATCTCTATAAGACAATGGAATAAAGTCTATAAACTCTTCAGGATAAAACAATATAGCCCCAAATTTTATACAAATCAAAGAATAGTTCAAGTACAAAGGCAAAAGTATAAGCATATTTAGAAATTAAATATTTCAGAAAATATAGTTGCCACAAATCCTTCCTGAAGAAACTATAGGAGAATAAACTTACATCGGCCAAAAACTAATAGAAATTATGACAAAAGGCATGGTGCTGAATATTGAACTCTAATTAATATCAAATTAAAACTAAAACAAATGTGGGTATGATGGTTACGCAACATACAATATGTTTTTAATATCAATAATGTGAAATTTCAAAATGAACTATAGGTAGGAAAAATGAAAGAAAAAGAAAGAAAGTACAAATTCTCCTCCTTCCAAAAGTAAAATATTCCTGTGAAATCTTTAGTAAGCTGAAATAGTGTAAAGTGATGAAGCAAATACCCTTAATTTATACAGAAAATTTTTGAGTATCCCAATACTAGAAGGTTAACCTTTCTTGAACTTTTCTGATGCCTTAGAACACATCTTCATAACAGATGCACAAAATAAAATTAAAGCACAGATGCTCACAGACAGAATTTAAAGCTATAGCAGTTTGGTGCTGAGATGTTGGGTATATTTACCAGGGAAGGAGCTTGGGAGTGCCACTCTTGTTATTGGGCTTGTGTGCTCTCTCTATAATAGAGGCAAATTGCTGAAAAACAAACAAGGAGCACCATTTTTACTTTTTACCTTTTTTCATAAAAGTGAAATCCTCTTTAGATTTCTTTTGGTTAGTGAAAACAGGTACTATTATAGTTTTTTCAGAAAAGCAAAGTGAACTTTTGAAAAGCAGGCAATAACTATATATGTAATGTGAGGGTCAAAATATACAAAACTGACAAATTAAAAATAGATATATTAAAGGACATAAAGAAAACAAAAAATAATTATATATATATACATGAACAAATAAATTTGGGTAATAGATGAGAAAGTAGGAATAAAGGATCAAAATTCAAACGTATCAGACTTAACAATGTAAAGGCAACACAGACAATACAAAGATATAGTACCTTTGCACACCAGATGATTAAAAAAATCAGAATTAAAAAATATGTATAAAGAATTATAATCAAACATATATGCCATATCAATAAATATAAATGTTTTAAGTTAAATTATCAAAAGAAAAAGACTTTCTGAATTTATCATAGAGTGTAATTCATGAATCCAAGAGAGTCTGCAAACTTAGGATTTTGGAAATGTTAAAAAAATAAAACAATGGGCAAGAATTTATTCACAGTGGAAACGAAAGTAGTGAACAAAGTCATTCTATCAGAAAACATTGAATTTAGGTAAAAATTGTTAAAAAAAGATGAAATATGGGATTAAAGATGGCAGCATGATAGGTGAGAGAGAGGCTTCCTCCCAAAACTGCATATAATACAAAAATGTAATTAATACAACTAATCCTGAAAGAGCAACAGGAAAGAGGGCTGCACCAGACTGCATACACCTGGAGAAAAAAAGAAACCTCACAGAACAGGGTAACGTGCCAAAGCTGTGGCCTGGCAGGACCCAAGCCCTTCCCCCACCCCAGCCCACCAGTGGGAGGAAGAGAAACAGAGCAGAGAGGGAGTGGAGGCCTGGGAATGCTGAACACCTAGCTCTGGAGATCTGCTATGGGGGCACAAACCTACATTTCATGCTACTTTCATGGTGCTCTCGTGATTAGGGGGTTTGGAAAGCTAAGACAGGCAGAATACCTAGACAGATGGAGATTCCCGCCATTTGTGGAAAGCAGGGATCCATATCCAGCTGCCCTGGGACAAAAGAAAGGCAGGAATTCTGAGAGACTTCCTAACAGTAAGCAGGTTGATAAAGGGATAAGGACTGCAAAGAGCTTACTGCTCAGAAGAAAGGACAGCTAAACAAAATTGTCCAGGTACACTCTGCCCAGCAGGTTGGGAGCTTTCACGATCTTTAGGCGCTCCAGCCCCCTGGCTGGCTACACAGCTCCAAGGCCCTCCTCTGTGATATGCAGCCTACTGCGCCTTTCTCCCAGCCAGCCCCACCTGGCTTGCAAATGGGCAAACCCTACACTGGTGTTAGGCCACCCACAGGGAAGCCCCATATACAGCAGCTACAAATGCAAAGCATAGAGGCTTATACCTGCGTGCTTGGCCCACTGGTTCTGGCAGGGGAGACAGGCATAGCATCCGGGAGCAGAAAACAGCTCTTTCTTCATCCCAGGTACCAACACCACTCCCCTGTGACCTCAAACACTGCTCCAGAGGTTGAGCAGTTCCAGAGAGTACAGCTTCTTGGCCCAAGAGGGCGCTACATAAAAATGTGAAAAGTCAAAGGAACCTAGTTAAGAGCAAAATTATAAATAAAACACCAGAGAAAGATTCAAAAGAAATTGACCTCATGAATCTTCCTGAAAGAGGATTCAAAATCAAAATCATTAACATGCTCACGGAGGTAAGGAAAAATATACAAGAACTCAGGAAATAATTCTGGTCCGAGATCCAATCATTATGGAACACAGTATCAGAAATAAAATATATGATGGAAAGTTTTAAAAGCAGATTAGATACGGTGGAGGAGACAATAAATGAAATAGAAATTAGAGAAAGGAATACAAAGAAGCTGAGGCACAGAGAGAGAAAAAGTATTTCTAAGAATGAAAGAATATTGAGAGAACTGTGTAACCAATCTGAACGGAACAATATTCTCATTATAGGGGTACCAGAAGAAGAAGAGAGAGAAAAAGGGATAGAAAGTGTCTTTGAGGAAGTAATTGCTGAAAACTTCCCCAATCTGGGGAAGGAGATAGTCTCTCAGGCCGTAAATGTGCACAGATCTCCCAACACAAGGTACCCAAGGAAGACAACACCAAGACATATAGTAATTAAAATGGCAAAGATGAAAGATAAGGACAGACTATTAAAAGCAGCCAGAGAGAGAAATAAGATCACATACAAAGGAAAGCCCATCAGGCTATCATCAAACTTCTCAGCAGACACCTTACAGGCCAGAAGGGAGTGCATGATTTATTTAATGCAATGATGCAGAACAGCCTCAAACCAAGAGGACATTATCTGGCAAGATTATCATTTAAATTTGAAGGAGGAATTAAACAATTTCCAGATAAGCGAAAGCTGAAAGAATTTACCTCCCACATATCATCTCTATAGTGTATTTTGGAGGGACTGCTATAGATGGAAGTGTTCCTAAGGTTTAATAGATGTCACCAGATGTAATAAAACTACAGTAATGAAAGTAGAACAGTTAATTTCTAAGCAAATTCAAAATGAAATTAGCTGCCCCCAAACTTAGTCAAGGGATAGACAAAGAGTACAGAAAATGATACCTAATATATAAAGAATGGAGAAGGAAGAAAAAGGAGGAGTAAAAAAAGAACCTTTGGATTGTGTTTGTAGTAACATACTAAATGAGTTAAGTTAGACTCTTAGATAGTAAGGAAGTTAACCTTGAACCTTTGGTAACCACAAATCTGAAGCCTACAATGGCAATAATTACATACCTATCGATTTAAACCCAAAGACATAAAGACTAAAAGTGAAGGGACCGAAAAAGATATTTCATGCAATTCATAAGGAGAAAAAAGCAGGAGTTTCAGTACTAGTATCAGACAAAATAAGGCTTCAAAACAAAGAAAGTCACAAGAGCCAAAGAAGGATATTACATTATGATAAAGGGGTCAATACAACAAGAAGATATAACCATTATAAATACCTATGCACCCAACACAGGAGCACCTACATATGTGAAACAAATACTAACAGATTTAAAAGGGGAAATAGAATACAATGTATTCATTCTAGGAGACCTCGACACTCCATTCACTCCAAAGGAAAGAATAGCCAGACAGAAAATAAGTAAGGAGACAGAGGCACTGAACAGCACATTAGAACATATGGACTAAACAGACATCTACAGAACTCTATACCCAAAAGCAGCAGAATACACATTCTTCTCAAGTGAACATGGAATATTTTCAAGAATAGATGATATTGTAGGACACAAAAAGAACCTTAGTAAATTCAGAAAAATCTGAAATTGTACTAACCAGTTTCTTAGAGCACAAAGGTGTTAAACTAGAAATAAATTATGCAAAGAAAATGAAAAATACAACAAACACATGGAGGCTTCACAACATGCTCCTAAATAATCAGCGGATCTATGATCAAATAAAAACAGAGATCAAGCATTATATGGAGACAAATGACAACAATAATTCAACACCACAAAATATGTGGAATGCAGCAAAGTCTGTGCTAAGAGGAAAGTATATTGCAATACAGGCCTACCTCAGGAAAAAAGAACAATCCCATATGAATAGTCTAAACTCACAATTAAAGAAACTAGAAAAAGAAGAACAAATGAGGCCCAAAGTCAGTAGAAGGAGGGACATAATAAAGATTAGAGCATAAATAAATAAAATCGAGAAGAATTAAACAATGGAAAGAATCAAAGAAAGCAAGAGCTGGTTCTTTGAGAAAATACACGAAATATATAAACCCCTAGCCAGACTTATCAAGAAAAAAAGAGAGTCTACACTCATAAACATAATCAGAAATGAGAAAGGAAAAATTACTACGGACACCATAGAAATAGTAAGACTGATTAGAGAATACTATGAAAAATTATATGTTAACAAATTGGATAACCTAGAAGAAATAGACAGCTTTCTAGAAAAATACAACCTCCCAAAGCTGACCCAGAAAGAAACAGAAAATCTGAATAGACCAACTACCAGCAAAGAAATTGAACTGGAAATAAAAAAACTACCAAAGAACAAAACCTCTGGACCAGATGGCTTCACCACTGAATTTTATCAAACATTTAGTGAGGACCTAATATCCATCCTCCTTAAGGTTTTCCACAAAGAAGAAGAGGGAATACTCCAAAACTCATTCTATGAGGCCAGCATCACTCTAATACCAAAACCAGGCAAAGACACCACAAAAAAGAAAATTACAGACCAATATCCCTGATGAGCATAGACACAAAAATACTCAACAAAATATTAGCAAACTGAATTAAAAAATACATCAAAAAGATTATCCATCATTATCAAAAAGGATTTATTCTAGGGATGCAAGGATGGTACAACATTCGAAAATACATCACATCATCCACCACATCAACAAAAAGGACAAAAACCACATGATCATCTCCATAGATGTTGAAAAAGCATTTGACAAAATTCAATATCCATTCATGATAAAAACTCTCAACAAAATGGGTATAGAGGGCAAGTACTTCAACATAATAAAGGCCATATAGGACAAACCCACTGTCAACGTTATACTTAACAACAAGAAGCTGAAAGCTTTTCTTTTACAACTGGGATCAAGACTAGGATGCCCACTCTCCCCACTTCTATTCAACATAGGACAGGATTGTCCTAGCCACAGTAATCAGAGAACACAAAGAAATAAAAGGCATCCAGATTGGCAAGGAAGAAGTTAAACTGTCCCTGTTTGCAGATGACATGATATTGTACATAAACAATCCCAAGGAATCCACTCCAAAACTACCAGATCTAATATCTGAATTCCACAAAGTTGTGGGATACAATATTAATACACAGAAATCTGTTGCCTATACACTAATGATGAACTAACAGAAAGAGAAATCAGAAAAACAATTCCATTCACAGTTGCATCAAAAAGAATAAAATTCCTAGGAATAAACCTAATCAAGGAATTGAAAGACCGATACTCTGAAAACTACAAGACACTCATGAGGGAAATTAAAGAAGATACTAATAAATGGAAACACATCCCATGCTCATGGATAGGAAGAATTAATATGGTCAAAATGGTCATCCTGCCTAAAGCAATCTGCAGAATCACTGAAATTCCTATTAAAATACAAACAGCATTTTTCAGTGCACTAGAGAAAATAGTTCTAAAATCATATGGAACCACAAAAGACCCCGAATAGCCAAAGCAATCCTGAGAAGGAAGAATAAAGCTGGACAACTACACTCCCCAACTTCAAGCTCTACTACAAACCACAGTAATCAAGACAATATGGTGCTGGCACAAGAACAGAACCATAGACCAATGGAACAGACTAGATATCCTAGATATAAACCAAACATATAGGGTCAATTAATATACAATAAAGGAGCCATGGACATACAATGGGGAAATAACAGCCTCTTCAACAACTGGTGTTGGCAAAACTGGACAGCTACATGCAAAAGAATGAAACTGGTTATTGTTTAACCCCATACACAAAAGTAAACTCAAAATGGATCAAAGACCTGAATATAAGTCATGAAACAATAAAACTATTAGAAGAAAACATAGGCAAAAATCTCCTGAATATAAACATGAGCAACCTCTTCCTGAACGCATCTCCTTGAGCAAGGGAAACAAAAGCAAAAATGAACACATACGACTACATCAAACTAAAAAGCTCCTCTACAGCAAAAGACACCATAAACAAAAAAAAGGCATCCTACAGTATGGGAGAATATATTTTTAAATGACATATCCGACAAGGGGTTAACATACAAAATATATACAGAACTCACACGCCTCAACACCCAAAAGGCAAATAACTTGATTAAAACAATGGGTGGAGGATATGAACAATTCTCCCAAGAAGAATTTCAGATGGCCAGCAAACACATTGAATGGATAAAGAAGAGGTAGTACATATACACAATGGAATACTATTCAACCATAAGAAAGAAACAAATCCTACCATTTGCAACAACATGGATGGAGCTGGGGGATATTATGGTCAGTGAAATAAACCAGATGCAGAAGGACAAGTATCAAATGATTTCCCTCATTTGTGGTGTATAACAACAAAGCAAAACTGAAGGAACAAAACATCAGCAGACTCTCAAATTCTAAGAAGCGACTAGTGGTTACCAAAGGGGCAGGGTGTGGGAGGGTAGGTTGGGAGGGAGGGAGATGGGGATTGAGCTGTGTTATGTTTAGTACACATGGTGTGAGGGGTCATGGGGAAAACAGTGTAGCACAGAGAAGACAAATAGTGAATCTGTGGCATCTTACGACACTGCTGGATAGTGACTGCAATGGGGTATGGGTGGTGACTTTATAATATGGGTAAATGTAGTAACCACACTGTTTTTTCATGTGAAACCTTCATAAGTGTATATCAATAATACCTTAATAAAAATTTTTAAATAAAGATGAAATATGCTTTTTAATGACAAATAGTATTGTACACAAATAAAATTGATTACTATGGTTATACAAAAAATAGTATCAAAACTAATAAAACAATATAGAGACAAAAACACATTAGATATGTTAGTTTACCTCTCTTACAAGGAATAAAAATAAAATCAAAATAATAACTTATAAGACCAAAATAACATAATATGGTAGGTGTAATTATCTTAACAGCACTTTTTAAAATTAGAAAATACAAGTTGACATAATAGTGAAAGTAACCTATATTGAACCACAAAGAAAACCTTGAAAGTTCTCAAAAATAGACATAATACAGAATGGTACTGGCACAAGAACAGATACATAGACCAATGGAACAGAATAGAGAGCCTAGAAATAAACCTACACCTATATGGTCAATTAGTTTAAGA
>JAVSCE010009821.1:0-191068 GCA_032199065.1 Smutsia gigantea
TAGATGACAGAAAGAATATGATAAAACTGAAGGAAGACAGAATCATAGTTGTAGAAAATGTTTGCCCCCAAATCTCAAGTCAGAGTGTCTCCGTGCAAGCTTTTCACTGATCCTGGATTTCTTAAAACTGCAACAAGAAGAAAACCCTTCTTTGATTCCTGACTTGCCAGCAGCTTACGTATCTGCTTTCAGAAGCTCTCATCACTCTGTGATCTGTCCTCTCCACCCCATTCCCAAAACAACACCAAGTAAATATAAACGACCTACATGCTGTACTTTGCGCTTTATTTGGCACTTCAGGCATAGATACATCTTCATAAACTGCATGGAAGGCTGTTATATTAACAAAAACAGTGTGTGCAGTAGATTCGATTACCCTAGCCTCTGCTTTCTTTTACAGATTACCTCTGATCACTAATGTCCAACGTTAAGAATGGATAAACTCTCTCTCTCCCTCCCTCCCCGCCACCCACCCCCCACATGAACATAGCAGACAAATATCAAGGAGAGATACCATTTAAGCAAACACCCAAGTCACAGTGAGAAGTCCAGTAAGTGCCACAAGCATGAGTGATGGACAAAGACAGGCAGGGCCAGGGGCAGAATAGCAGTCATGAGGCAGGGACACGAGAACCATGCCACTGGAGGGAGCGGGGTGCAGCCGGCCATGACAAAAAACACTACCTCCGGCCGGCCTGTAGCATAATCAACGTCTTGACCTCCTTACAATCTATCTCATCATCTCAACACCAAACATTCTGCAGCTACATCTTTCCACTTTCACATTTTGCCAGCATGTTTTCAACCCCACACTGCCACTGAGTGCAACACATGAAACCTCCTTCTTTGACATGGAACGTCTTTTGTTTGTTGTAATAGCCCCAGGGCCTAAAACAGTGCTGGGCACACACTGGGTTCTCATGTGTTAAATGAGTGAATGATTTACATCTCCCTTGACACAACTTGCTTATCTCCCTGGGCATTCATATAGTATATGCCCTCTGCAATCATAAGCAAATAATATATTAAATGGAGAGATGGGAAGGGCAGTTTATGTGAATGACAATGTTAGCAAGGACGCCTTCAGGAAGGGACTTACAACCTGGATGGGGGGAGAACATTCCTAGAACAAGATAGACCATGCAACTCAACATGTGCTATTTGCTGAACTTAATGATATTTTTAAATATGTTTACAGGAGAAACATAGGTGGATCCAGAGGGAAAGCTTCAGGATAAGAATAACAATAGCAATAGTTACTCACTTTTTTTTTTAATTATTTAGGTCTTCTTTAATTTCTTTCATCAATGTTTTATTTTTCTTTTGGCTTTCTAGTTTTTTTTATTATTAAGGTATCATTAATATACACTCTTATGAAGTTTTCACAAGAAAAACAATGTGGTTACGACATTCGCCCATATTATCAAGTCCCCCCCATACCCCATTGCAGTCACTGTCCGTGAGTGTAGTAAGATGTCACAGAGTCACTACTTGTCTTGGTGCTACACTGTCTTCCCTGTGACCCCACATACACCATGTGCACTAATCATAATGCCCCTCAATCCCCTTCTCCCTCCCTCCCCACCTGCCTTCCCCCACCCCTAATAGTTACTCACTTTTTAAGCAAGTTCTTTATGTAGTATCTAATTCAAATAATTTACTAACATGGAGTCTGCACTCTTACTATCTCCATTATGCAGGGCCAGGCAAATGAAAGATCTTTCTTCAGGTCACTTAGCAAATGTGGAGCTTAAACTCTTAACGACTATGCTGTGTATAAAGGAGTACAGGCATAAATTTATTATTAATAGTGATGATAGCTTCTAGTATATACTGAGTGCTTCCTATGTGCCAGATACTGCACTAAATGCTTTCCATGTATTTTATTTATTTAATAAATATTTATTTTGTGAGATAGTTTTCGGTCATGATTCTCACTTTACGGAGGAAAAACCCTGAGACTTAGAAAGGGTCGGCAATCTGCCCAAATTTCACTGGCAGTAAGAGGGTAAGCGAGCCCAGCTCAAGGGACTTCACTCTTAGCCACTACACAACAGACCCCAGTCTTCACAGCAGGCAGCTTTAGGGATTAAGCCGTGCAGTGGCAAAGAGCATGGTACCATGCCAGCATTTAAACCCAGCTCTATTTTCCACTCCTTTTAAAGCAATGTGAACTTTCTGAAGCTTCTATTTGAAAGAAAGTGATTTTAGCTGTTTAACAGAGATCTATTTGATATGGAATTCATTATTCTTAAGAACCTATCACAAGAGAGGTCTGAAATCAGGGCCAGGACAGTAAGTAGAAGTCCCTTTACAGACAATGTGCATGATCCTAGAAGTCAGCTAAAGAAATGAACAATCTTCTTATGACAGGTACCACAGAAGTTCTACCAAAAATAAAATATTACAATGAGAAGACCCCAGGACACCACCTAGTCAGCATAAAAAGCAGTGCATAACGAGATTCTGCTCTGTGGTAGTGTGTCTCTTATTGCTAAAATCACTAACTTGCACAAAACCTCTCTGCTCCTTGACTGCCTCATCTGTTAGTGGAGATGGTAACACCTACATCTCAGGGCCGAGGGTAGGATTTAAATGAGATACACTTCCCTGGTGGTCTGTATCGTGCCTAGCACAAGGCAGACACCCAGTTAATGGTATCTACAGGTATGTAAAATTTATATTACAATAATCCGCATGACAGTTAGTGATAATATTCATATCATCAATTCTCATGCACACCCCAGACCAACAGGTCCTGCATCTTGAGGGAAGAAAAACCAGGAAGAAAATGATTCTGAGGGCATAGAAGGGGACTGTGGGCAGTGTAAAGAAGTTAGTCAAAGATGTGATTCAGAAGAAAAGAAACAATCACAAGTTAAAAACAAGTATGAGGTTTGGTCCACGGAGGGTAAATATGCATCTTCTGAAAAATTATCAGGATACCATATTTAATGAAATACCCAGGTGCCACCTGGAGCCTGCACTCCTGCAGGAAGAGCTACATCATGGTTGTTAGCAGCTCTCTGCGGAGGGACACTGATGAAGCTTGCCCTCTTCCTGGGGGAAACAAAGAGATTCCTTTTCACCTCCAATGGCTCCTGTGTAGACCTACACCTTGACACCTCATTGATTGTTGTGGGCATGAAAAGGAGAGGCTAATTGCAATGAGGTCACAGATGTTTCCTTTCACTTTCTCAAACTATCCCCTTGATGCCCGACAATCCCCACAGATGACAGTTTCCTTCGCCCTATTGGGAAGATTCATCTGGACAACTGCAGGCTCCAAGTTCAGTGGAAAATTTGTCTAGCAGGTAACAGATGGCGGCCAGTGAGAAAGGTCCTCCGACCATCCAGGAAGCACCTCACTGCCTGCTGAGGGCTGCTGGCTTGGAGACTGGCAAATTTATATGTTTTAAAAAGGGAGCTTGACAGTGGGGGAGGCTGTGTATCTGTGGGGGCTGGAGGTAAAGATACTTTATGCTCTTTTTTGCTATGAACTTAAAAACCACTCTAAATATATAAAAATCTATTTTTTAAAAATAGGTATGTGGAAACTTAGAACAAAGTGTCCAGGTATTCAGATGTTATGCAAACATTATTGGAGTGTACACATAAATGTTTTTTAAACAAAGATGGTCAGGAATTTCCAAAAAATTCAAGATGGAGAACAAAGCACGAGTTAAAATCTTGCTATTGTGCATTTTCTTATCCACTTTATAGTCTAAAAAACAATTTGTGATCTTTATCTGTGCATTTTATGGAATCTTAGGCCTTTCAGATTTTAAGTGTTCTTTTGAAATTTGCTCTTGTAGGCCTTCCCACCCACCTTGTAAACTTCCCCACACTGACACCTCCACCTCTCAAAACAATACCAACACAGAATTCTATACCACTGTAATCAAAACTCTCAGAGTCTCTCCCATTAACCACTTGGTTTTATGTTTGCTGGTCTAGAAAAGTTTTTATGAGCTCCTAGAAAAGTTCTCCCATTAGCCTCTTTCCCCTCTTACAGGAATGAACCCAAACTGTCAAGCCCCCATCTAGATTCATCAGTTTCACCTCCTTTCAGATTTTTATATCAGCAAAGAATTCTTGGTTCCTTCAGATAATAAAATTGTGTCCCCTATGTAAGTCAGTTCAAGATGTGGACTTCATGAGTCATCAAACTTGCTGGAACATCCTGGGTTCATTTCTATAATGAGGGAAGGGAAAAATCTTGGAAGGAACATAGAATGCAACTCTCAAGACTTCAAAGTTCTGAGTAACAAAGAAAATCTGGACATACCCATAAGGTTTTTCTTCTTCTGGTTGATGATTATGATATGATGTGATGGTTAATTTTACATGTCAACTTGGCTGGGTCACAGAGTCCAGATATTTGGTCAAACATACTGGAGGTCTGCTTTTTTTTTCAGGTAAGATTGACATTTAAACTGATGGATGGGCTTTGAGTAAAGCAGATTGCCTTCCATAATGTGGGTGGACCTCGTCCAATCAGTTAAGGCCTGCATAGAATAAACACAGACCTCCCCTGATCAAGGAATTCTGCCAGCAGCCAGCCTTTGGACTTGAACTGCAACGTTAGCTCTTACCTGGCTCGCTAGCCTGCTGGCCTAACCTGAAGATTTGGGGCTTACCAGCCTCTGTGATTATGGGAGCAATTCCTTAAAATAAATGTCTTTCAATACACTTCCTATTGATTCTGTTCCTCTAGAGAGCCCTCACTATTATAGTAAAAGAAAAATATATATTATAATGAAGTAAAATGGAATGCGTGTTTTTGATGAAAATTTATAACATTGGAATGATGGACTTATGTCAAGGGATTGGTTGCATTACATAAAGTACAGGGGACACATGCTCAACAGGAAATCTGTTAACCTCAATGCGATAACTCTAAATGGGTAAAAAGAGGGAATGTATACACACACATTCCTGTTGGTTTTCTTAACTAGCACCTGCATATTAAATTTTTAATGGCCAAACATTTTTAATGTTTGGCTTATAATTTTTTCATAATCTGGAAGGTACAGTAAGGTATTTCTCCTACTTTAACTGCTCATTTCACTCAAGCTTCTGATTTTAGCTTATAATGAACTATTTTTCAATCTCTCTATCCATTTTCTGTTTTCTTCTTCTCTGTATTACCATTCTAGAGCTACCTTTTTTAACAAGTGTATTATACTTCCCTGTGTGACACTTCAACCCCTCTGTTTCTCATATATCATACCCGAAGTTCAGCAGCAGAATTACTGTGGAACAATGACACTTAACTTCCAGGGCATCTCACTCCCATAGGTTACTTTCAAAGCCTTTGGAGGAGTCCTAGCAATGATTTTGTGAAATTTGGAAAACTGAAGTATTTTGGCATTCTTTTTCTTAAAGAGAATTCCTAGAATTATATTAAGCTTCAGGCTCCCCAAACCAGGATATGCTCCTGCCCCAAATGCATGCTTGCTTAATAGAGATGAATCAAAAATGGGTAGGATATTTAAATTACAGCATAATGGAATCAGGAATGTAAAAGTTAGTTTCTACAAGAATGAGTCAACAGCACAAGATTAACTTATCAGAATTAAGGTGAAGTCATAATATTAACTTCAAACAGTCAATTGCTTAGATGCAAAATGGAAAAGGAATGGTTTGACAGCAGTGATATAAAAAAGCTCTAGAACGGTGGCACAAACACGCAAGGAGCCCATAAGAATGACACGAATAGTATGAACCTAACGAGAACTCTGATTGCAGAAGCATTATGTCCTGATTAAAAAAGAAGATGAAATAGCCTCTTTCTTTTCTACCCTGGGCAAATACTAAAAGGGTCAGATTCGATTCCAGTTTCCCCAACCTGAATAGCTGGGCTAAGCAGGGATACCCTCATAGGGGGTCGGACGATCCAAGGAAAATACTGAAGAAAGGAGGTCTGTTTAACTTGGATAAAACTCAGGTGAGTGAAGAACACATGCAGTGCACTTAGCTCATTGTATGAACGTCATACGGAATCGGGGGCAGACATTTTCTTCATTGCCGAGTACACGAGTAGCATCAGAGGAGGAAAACTAGATTAGCAGATATGTTCAGTCATTGAAATGGGCTTTAATGAGACTTCGTTAGTCTCATGGTGTATACACAGCAGCTGAAGGACTTGTAGACTATATTATTTTAGTTTGTGTTCCCTTCCTGGAAGAGTCTTTGTCCCTGCCCATCGCCATCTGACCTGCAGTGTGTCCCTCTGGGTGTGTACTTCCCTGCTGACTTTGGCCACATGAAGTGTTTTGGTCAATGATCATGTGGGGGTGTGTTTCTCAGACTTTAATGTGTCTATGAATAACTTGAAGATCCTGTTACAATGAAGGTTCATATTCAGTAGTTCTAGAGGGAACCTGAGATACTATATTTCTAACAAACTCCTAAGTAATGTTGAAGCTGCTGGTCATCAGACCAAATTTCGAGTGGTGAGGTTTTAGGGAGCATCTAAGCTGTAAGAGGCATTGTGAGTTTTTTTTTGCATCTCTCTTCTTTTTTTCCTTTTGCCACAAAACCAGCGTGTCCCAAATTCGGGCTATTCCTTCAGCCTTGGTCCTGAAATGAGAAGAACATATATGGCAAAGCCACAGCCACCAATAGTAAAATAAACATGAGATACGTGTTTTGGGATTATTTGTTACTACAGAAAGGCTAACTACTGCAAGATTAAGCTATAAGGGATTTCACAGAGGGCTTCTGAAAAGAGAACAGTCTGGATTTAGTTGATTCCGTATGTTTTCTGAATCTAGGTTCTAGGTCATATTTGTGCCAACCACCCACATAGCTTGGACATGTCCATGTGCCCCCCAGCCAGCATATTAGTGAGATGCTGGGATTGGCTGACTCACCCACTCCTCTCTTCAATCCCATGTCCAGGTGACACACCTGTCCTTTGAAGCCTTCTTAAACTTCAGGTCAAAAGTGAAAAGTTCCTCATATTGTGGTAAAACCAGGAAATGTTCACCACATGAGTCTAGATTTTATATAAGCAGTGTAGGTGGGGGGTTAAGGCGATGACTATGCGACTTTACTAGTTCAAGAGGTTTAGAAATTGCCTTGAGTAAATAGGAAGACTGCCTGAATCAGAAGAAAGTACACTTTCCTTAAGGAAGCCCGAAAGGAAAACTCCCCACGTTCAGCTCTTCTACACCAGCTGACAGACACACTCATGAGGTTACAACTTCGGCAGCACAAAGGAAGAGGTATTGCCAACTTCACAGTCAAACCGTTGAATCAATGTTGTCTTATCGTAATTAAACTTATTGCTACAGCCCTGCACTAAGCATAGCTGTCCTGTCTTTTCAATAGTCCCAGGAGGGCTAGAAGAAGAGAAATGCCAGCCCAGCGACATTCTGTGGAGGTAATTATGCAGGGAAGTTTGCTAAATTTTGTTCTAACATGGCTACTTTTCTTGTATTTACTCTTTAGATTTTATGGTTAGCTTTTAAATTGGTTGGAGCAAGAGTAACACCTGTAAAAAAAAATCCTGAATGAAGCCTCTCAACAAAATTTGATTTAATATTTAATATATTAAGATTCAACTCGACTGGTTCAGGAATGTTAGTAGGTGATCACTATCAGAGCCTTGTTAAATATCCCATTGCCAACTAAAAATGTTAATATTTTTCTTGTTCTACATTACCCACTCTAGGATTTTGCACCATATTAATTACATAATCTGGCTAAGTAGCAGCATTGCTAATTATTGACCATGTATCATTGAACCTCAAAAAAATTACTCTTTTATCCTGAAATATAGACATACATTTTTATACGCTCTAAAAGTCCACATCTTTCAAACATTCATGTAACTTGCTAAATTTCCTCATTAAGAATGATTTTCATTTTACTGTGGACCACATGCTCATAATAAGCAATTCACCCTGGTGGAAGTGTTACCTGTTTCATCATCTAAAACAAGCTTCCTGTTTCTAGATCAGGTTTCTCTCCCAAAGCTGGGGATGTGTCACGTCTTACCTGAGAATGCCCATGAGGTATTAAGCAGTAACCACCATCATCAGACTACATCCAGGCAGGTCAAAGCTGGAGGCATGGGGCAATGGTGGTTAAACCAGATAAACACTCTGGTGACTAAGTAAGGTCTTTATTCCAAAATTAGTGTCCCAGCTAGTTCTAGACTTCATTTGTCTATTTGCTTCTTTGTGTTCTATTTGTTTGTTTGAGTTTTGTTCGTCTCTTTCCTTCATTAGCTCTTAGAGTCTTAGTCGTGTGCATTAGCTTCTCAAGGGAATCTGAAGGAGAAGCCCAAGGTTTTTGTGCACCCTCGATGACTCCCTGTTTGACTTTGAGTGAAGGTTTACACCAACACAATCCTCTCCTTGGTCAAGATTACCGCTTCCTAGGAAAATAAACTAGTATTTATTTACTTCTCTAGAGAACTACAAATTTTAATTAATGCTTCTAAACAGCTTTTGACCTCTTTGAACACACACTAGCTTTTGTATAATGATCTCTATTTTTGGTTTGGTCATATGTTTAAAATTACTTCTAAAATTACTTCCCTGGCAGATAGTACAAGAAGATGTTAGAAGAAAATTAAAAGAAGACAACATGATTTTTAATGTTAGACTACATTACAGTGCACATAAGGAAAGGATGCTTTGTGACCTTCAATAAAGATGTAAGAGGAACCTAAGAACTCCAACCATTAGAAAAGCGCCTGTGACTATCTCCTTGGCATTTCTGGAAAACACTACTCTCTGGGACCTGAATTTTATCATCACCAAACCAATAACAGGAACAACTGCATTCCGAGGTATTTTTAAATGCAGACAGCCACCACTATTAAATAAAATCTATCATGATTTTTTACTCTGTAACTCAAATACTACTGCTTCCCCATAAGAATTCAAGAAAAGGAACAAATCTTTTATCCCCCAATCCATAATATGAGCATTATTTATGAAGCTAATGCCTCAAAATGCAAACCCACCATTTAAAAAAGTTGGTTCTCTGATATGCCTTTTCCTCACCTTTTTTCATCACAAAAGTAATATCTGCCTCAAATAATTTTCTCTTTCCTCTCTAAAGCTCACTCTTATCTTTTTTGTGTTTTGTGTTTTCTTAAGTAGTTTTTCCTTTATTGCTTCCTAAATATTATGGAAAACAATTACAAACTAATATTACAAATGAAATATATATGCCCAGCCTTAATTCTAAATACAGGTATTCATATAAATAATACAAAAAGTAATGAAAAACAATTTTCAGTTGTCTATTTCAACTAGATCATACTTGGCAATTTACTAGTCCCACTCTGCAAGTTATGTATGCCCAGGGTTTTCATTATACTTTTTTCAAGTCAGCTTCATTATGAAATACATTAAACAGAGACTATAGAAGACAGTAAAGAGACATATCACGTGCCCACTTCCCAAAGCCAGCAAGTATTACATTCTACCATAATATACCGACTGGTTTTACCACTCTCTTCTGAGAAGTAGCCACTTGTGAAGTTGTTATATAACCTTCCCATCCATATTTTCACATACAGACATGTCCGTAAACAACACAGAGCAGAGGTCAGCAAACTACAGGCTGTGGGCCAAATTTAACCATCCTGGCCTATTCTGTATGGTGCCTGATTTAGAATAGTTTTTATATTTTTAGACGGTTGATAAAAAAGAAGTATATATGCAACAGAGACTCTATGTGGCTGCAAAGCCTGAAATATTTACTACTGACCCTTTACAGAGAAGTTTACTAAACGCTGATCTAGAGTATTATTTTGTGTGTTCTTAAAAGTTATAGAAATGATGCCATAATAAAGAGGCCTTCTGCAACTTTATTACTTTAAACTTAATATTGTTTCTGAAAATTATTACTATGGATAACTAGAGATATCATTCATCCTTTTAAATTGTTAAGATATCACTGAAAAACACCACAGTTTATTGTATAATACCCCTACTGATAGACATTTCTGTTGTGCCCAGGTTTGGGTCATTAAAATTATATCTGAGATAGACATCATCATACACATGCCATTGTACATGGGGGCAAGACCTCCTCCACTGTGCATACCCAGAAGTGGCCTTGCAAGCTTTAAGGTAGGCACATCTTCAGCTTTGCTCAAGACTGACAAACCGTTAGCTCTCATTTCCCCACACCCTTGGCATTTTACTATCCTTGGTATTGTAACACCAGTTTTAAGTTTTGTCAGCGGTATTGCTTTGTTAGTTTATATGTGTTTTTCCTGATTTCCAGTGTGCCAGTCATCAACTTACTGACTCTCAGCTCCAAATCCACCCTCTTCAGTTGATAATGGTTCCCTAGCAACGTTTGTCCTTTTACGTCAGGCTCTGCGGGGAGAGGTCACTGGAGGAGGCGCAAGGCCACAGGGAGAGGGAGGGGGAACATCCCTCTCTCACCCTTGCGCTCTGCTGCATGGATATGTAAGAGGGGTGGTGGTGCGCGCTTGGCGCGGCAGCCTGCCTGGTCCCGTGCCTGCCCGTTTCCAAAATAGACCTGACTGACTTGTTCTATTTATTCCTAGATACTGTGCAAGCAGTTAAACAAGGAGGCCATTTGACTGAGGTGGATTCTAATTCCTTGGTAGCCTTTAGAGGCGATCAAAACTGAAGCCAGAGTCGGAGCACTTGAATCTGAGGAAATGAAACTTAAGAAAAACCGACCAGAAAAGGCTGACTAGGTTTTCCTGAATATGGCAATTGCTTGAACTACACACAATCCAATAATGTCCTCGCTTGGCTTCCATATCTTCTCTATAGAAACCTGTCCCCTACCCCCTGTGGGTGAGGCACTCCTAACAACGCCTGGTTAACTAAACTGTTGGATGTTTAAATAAACTTTTGAAAATTTTAATGTGCCTCAGTTTATCTTTAAACAACACTATATAGATTTTCTTTTCCTTTCCTTTTTTTTGTTTTGCTAGAAGGAATGAGTTTCTAAAGACACATGATCTAGTTGGTTCTGATGGCGCATGGAAGTGCTATTGATATTGGTGTAATGATTTTTGTATTTGGCAAACCCTATCTCATTTCTCAGTTCTAATAGTTTGTAGATCCTCTTGGATTTTTCTGTTGTTCATCACATCTCTGAAATTTCGTTTTACCTTTTATTTCACATGGAATACTGGATGGAACATTCCTAAAACTGAGGTATTATCATTGAAATGGAATTTACTAACTATTAAGGAAGTACTCACTTAGCATGTTTTCTAAAAAGAAGTTTCTTCCAGAAATGAAGTTTAGCAGCATTGACAGCTCTCGTGTGGAAGCAAGTCAAGTCAAACGTCACTTGTATTTTGTTTTCTAAACCAGGTCCATTCAGACACTGATTTAATCTCCCTTGTCAGCTTTAAATTAACATCTGAAACATAATTTACCTGTGTGTTAAAGGGTGGCAGGTGGCTGTGGCATTGGCTATAATCAAATATATAAAAAGAGAGTACTTCCTTTTTTCTTTTCTTATCAGCCTCTCTACATTTATATCTAAAGGCAACTAAATAAAGAATTCAACGATGGCCACCTAGACGCACACACACGCAAGAGTAGAAATGATCAAGAAGCACATAAAAATGAGCCTCCCTAGTAATAAAAAATGGAAATTAAAATACTGTTTTTATACCCCTACAAAATGGTTACAAATTTTGGTTTTGCTGTTGGTTTGGTTTTTTAAGGAGTTAAGGAAGGTAAAAGGATTTCTTAATATTATTTAGGTTTAGGGAAAGGGAACTAGCAGATTTCTCATGGAAGGTGTAAGTTGGTGAGCAAGTGTGCAATATTTACAAAAAGTCTTTAAATTGTAAATGCCATTTGATCCAAGAATTGCCCTCTGTAATTTTATTTTGAAGAAAGAGTCAGATCTATGGTAAAGATGGAGATAAAAGGGGGTTGACTGTGGTGTTATTTATGACAGAAACAACACCTCTAACAAGCAGGTATTTGTTAAATATATTGTGAAACCTTCGTATGACAAAATAAAATCTAGCCATTTCAAATAAGATCATAAAAAGACTATTTCATAAGCTAGAAATAAGTTTCCTAAGATATTGCTAAAGCTTAAAAATGATATGTATAATCCCAATTTGAATCAAACTATGCGTATATAAAAATAATAGCTTTTACTTAACATGTGCCAGGCATATATAGGTGTATAGATATATTTCATCTTTACAACAATCCTATGAAAATCCTATTATTATTGTTATTTTATGGATAGAGAAGCCTAAGCATAGGGAGATTCAGTAACTTACTTAAGATTAGGCAGTAAATGGCAAAGCCAGACACACACACGTGCACACACACACACACACACACATATTTTTGTCCCAGAAAATAGCACATTTGTTATCTCTAAGCAGTGGGAGTATGGGTCATTTTTGTCTTTATATCTATGCATGTTTTGTATTCTTCACATTTCCCAAAATGACCAGTTATTAATAAATTAGTAACTATAAAAATGTTTACTAATGTTTCTTGTGAGAAGTCAGAAATGTTATGCTGGAGAATTGCTTGCACATAAAAATAGGGGTAGACAATTATGACTCCCGGGGCCAAATTTGGCCCATCACATGTTTTTGTACAGCCCACAAGCTAAAAATAGTTTTTACATTTTTTTAATAGTTGAAAAAAAAATCAAAGGAAAAACAATATTTTGTGACACATGAACATTATATGAAGCTTAAATTTCAGTGTCCATAAATAGTTTTACTGGAACATAGCTGCACGTTTGTTTACATACCATCTATGCCTGTTGTCACATGACAGTGGTAGAGTTGAGTAGCTGTGACAGAGATTGTCTGGCATATAATACCTAAAATATTTTCTGTTTGGCTCTTAATAGAGAAAGTTTTCTGACTCTGACAATGGAAAAATCTGAGCTGGGGAAGAACACTACCACTGGGATTTTTACTAGAGCGCAAATACCCTCTGTGTTTCTGCCTGCGATATAGGACAAACAATCTCTCAGACCCCTGCTCAAAACCTGGCAGGTATTTTGTGACTTTCCTTAACTCCCTTGCCTAATTAGTCATCATTTGTTTTCTATTTACTTTGCTTATAAAATGTCTCTGAAATTTTCTTTCCATTCTTGCTGTGATTACCCTAGCTTTGCCATTTCACACCAGGATCTCTGCAACAATTTTCCAGTTAGACCTCTTTATTCTGGTGTCTCCACAGCCTTTTAGAATTGAAAATAACTTTAGACTCAAAATAGAAATACCATTTGACCCAGGAATTCCACTCCTAGGAATTTACCCTAAGACTGCAGCAGCCCAGTTTGAAAAAGACAGATGCACCCCTATGTTTATTGCAGCACTATTTACAATAGCCAAGAAATGGAAGCAACCTAAGTGTCCATCAGTAGATGAGTGGATAAAGAAGATGTGGTACATATACACAATGGAATATTATTCAGCCATAAGAAGAAAACAAATACTACCATTTGCAACAACATGGATGGAGCTAGAGGGTATTATGCTCAGTGAAATAAGCCAAGCCGAAAAAGACAAGTATCAAGTGATTTCACTCATATGTGGAGTATAAGAACAAAGAAAAAATTACTGAAGGAACAAAACAGCAGCAGACTCACGGAACCCAAGAACGGACTAATAGTTACCAAAGGGAAAGGGACTGGGGAAGATGGGTGGGAAGGGAGGGATAAGGGGGGAAAAGGGGCATTACAATTAGCAGACGTAATGTTGGGGGGGCATGGGGAGGGCTGTAAAACTCAGAGAAGACAAGTAGTGATTCTATAGCATCTCACTACGCTCATGGACAGTGACTGTAATGGGGTTGGTGGGGGGGACCTGATGAAGGGGGTAGTTTAATAACCATAATATTGCACATGTAATTGTAGATTAATGATACCAAAATAAATTATATTAATAAAAAAAAAGAAAATAACTTTAGAGAGTTTCTGTTCAGTCCCGTCACTAGCAAAATGAGGAAACTGCTGCTCTGTGAGGCAAAACAAGTTTTTGCAAACCTAATTTGTGATAGACTGGGACTGGGAAACAATAGCTGAGTGTCCCTTCTACTATGGTATGCTCTCTCCTCACACTGCCCTTTGCATGAAATTTTCAAAGACTCTTATTGATCAAGTCAAATTTGTAATCTTTACCAGGGATTGAAAAACTGTAATCCACAGCCAAAATTTGCTTTCTACCCGCTGTTTGTAAATTAGGTTCTCTTGGAACACAGTCTTGAGCACTTGCTTCCTTATTGCCTAGAGCTGGTTTTGCACTGCTGTCTATCACGGATTTGAGCAGTTACACCAGAAAGCATATGGCTCACAAAGCCTAAAATAGTTACTGTCTGGTGCTTCACAGAAAGCTTGCAAAGCCGTGATCTAGACTCCCTCAAAGTACTCAACCTTGCTTCTTAGTACCTTCTATGGTACTGAAGCCTACTGTTCCCTAGAGCCATTCTTACCTTCTACAGAAATAATAACGCTATTTTTTTTTAGCTAACTACATAAGAGCTTGAAATAAAGAATATATTTCTCAGCTTCCTTGTATCTTGGTGTGGCCAATGGAATGCATAAGAATGCAGTGAACTTGTGTGGGCAACTTCCAGGAAGTAACCTTAAAAGAAGGAAGCATCTTTAAAGGAAGTATGCCCTTCTCTTCCCTTTGCCACCTCCTTTCTACCTGCTGTGATGTCAGGATAACTGGGAAAGCCAACATGCACAATAAGACAGTTCTGGACGTGGAGTTGATATACGGCAGAACAATAGGATGGAAAAATCCCGAGTTCCCCACATCAAAGTGTTTCTACCGTCCTCAAACCACATAGCTCTGGGTTTTCACAGGAGTGAGAAATATAATTCTCTGTTAACAAGATCCTCCATTAATTAGGATTTTTCCGTCACTTGCAATTCATCCTAAGTGATATGCCTTCCAGTAGGAAATTTCTCTCACAGACAAACCAAACCTCTATAATTTGTGGAATTGTCTGTCTCAAACCTCCATTCTTTTGTTCATAATGTAGATCATGCTGAACTGCCAACTCTCTCCTCCCCCATTTGACCACATTTTACAATTTATTCAAAGCAGTTGAAGTTCTAGCCACATCCTGAAGCACTTTTCTTTATCTTCCTATTTAAAATTAAGTGCAATATATTTGGACAAGTGAGATTGCACACAGTATTACATTCTTTGAGTCATAAATTTTAGTCCTTTATGCTCAATGAGAATGAGCATAGAAGGCTTGGGATCATTTATTTTGTTGTATCTTTATTTCTACGGTTCCCATACTATAGCTAACTGCAAAACACTTGATGGATTTATTTGAATAAATTTGGGCAAAAGTGAGCTATACTTACTCAGGAGCTCACAGGTTCTCATTCTTTAAGCTCAGAATGTCTTCCAACACCTGAATCATAATGTGTAACTGGCCAAAGGAAGATCTGTCCTAAGATAGGTCATTCAAAACCGCATATGATGGACATTTAGGCAAAAATTAATTGCCTAGAAAAGCCATCAGGAGACAATGCATGTACCATATGATAAATCAGACAGATGCACCATGCTTACACTGAAGTAAGTGGGTCGAATTCCACATCTGAGTTCTTCCTTTATTATTCAGGAGATGCTCTGAGGCTCTGGAGGCTGCATGGCCATGCCTTTGCCTGTGTGATAGCATATTAGGTAGATACATTCAAACTGAGGAACAGAAAGCGAATCAGATATGTTTACACTTGTCTCAGTTCACGAAGCAAACAGAAATGCACGGGCTCGTGAAGGACCTGGATGGCAGAGCTCAGCCATTTCCTGGACCAACGTCCAGGCAGTGGGCTCACTGTGGAACCACAGAAGGTGCAGTGACTCTTTATCTACAAGGTGTAGGGCTATTTATGTAATACCAGCATGCAATTCTTAAATGGTGGTGTGTATGTAGTCTGGCTATTCTCATTAGCTTACAGCAGGGCTCTTAGAATATACAAGTGACTGCTTCCAGTGTTAGCCCAGAATCTACCTACAGGTAAGGGCCAGGAGCTGCTGAAGGGAAAACTGAGTGAGAACCGCATGGGCACTGATTTTCTGAGCACAAGAAGGCTGCTTGCTCCCAGTGTCTCACACTTACCATCTGGGAGCTGTTGGGCCTGCCTCCCCTGGGGAGGCAGACCACTGCTTATCTGCAGAAGGGAGTGAGATTATGTAAGAAGCAGAAACTTGTCAGGATGGCACAGGAACCAAGTGGCTCTCAGGTCTTTTGTTTGAGTTAAACTGTTCCTGTCCATCACCCCCAAGGTCTATTCTTGCTGTTTGACTGAACATGTTATCCAAGTCCTGATTTCTCTGTCAGTTGTTACTTTTTAAAAATTCTTGTCAGAAATGTTCTTCTTCTTAAAGACAATATGTCATTAAGTTATGACTGCAGAGTTTCCATTAGCCTTGTTTTGAGAAAGAAATCTCATTCCTTCACCCTGCTTCCTGCCTTCTGCCCAGCACTGCCTGCCCGTCAGAAAAGCTGCAGACTACAAATGTTTCATTCGTAGGCCTCAACCCCAAAGTAACTATGGAAACAGGAGCAGAAGGCGTTGCCTTCTAAGATAACGCTTCCTCGCAGTGTCTTACGACACCTCTACATTTCTGCCCTATTTACTCCTAGATATTCTGTTACAGTCCACCACCCCCTACTCTCCCCCCACTCCACACACACACATTTTCCCTCTCCATCTTCTTCAGGGCTTTTTCCAATCACTTAAATTTATCTTACTCATTCCAAACACTCTTTCTTTGTTCATGAACTCTGCCTTAACTGATTATGATGGGGAAAATATAATTAAAATCAAAATCTCTCCACCCAGAAAACCTCTCCACAAAGGTAGAAGAGAAAGAAAAGTTTTGTTTTTGCATCAGCATGAACCCAGATGTGATGCATTTCACGGGCAGTCTGCTTGGGGAGAGCAAAGACAGACACCTCCAGCCCAGCAGATAGAGCCATTTCACATAATTTTCAAGACAAACAATAACTAGCCCCTGAGTAAGAGGCCCTGGCAGCATTTGTCACGTATACTTCATCATAATTTTACCTGGTAATTGACAATCTGTGTTAGCTAACTGGCTTTATCCAGAGGAAAACCAAACTTCTCATATCTTTATGATGGGAGGCACTTTTGCAACTTGGAGAGAGTTGCCCGCTGAGCTGGCTCCGACCCTCCCACAGAAAGTGGGACACAGCGGGGAGTTCTCTCACGATATTTACATTTCAAAGAGATGGCTCCCAGGTCCTTGAGAAAGGTATTACTGGGTCATAAAGCTGACAAAGGGTCTATCTGGTTTTCAAATGTATTTATACAATTTTAAAGAAAGGAGAAAGTTTTACAACATTCGCAAGTTTTCTAAAGTAAATGCTCTAAGAAAAGAAATGTGGAGAAGTATCCTCCCCTATTTTCTAAAGAGAGAATTAGTCCTCTTATTTTTAATTTCATGATTCCTGACGATTGGACCTTCACTTGGGTGTCCCTCGACTACCTCGTGCAGCCCTGTGTGATGAGGGAGGAGGGGCTGGAGGCCAGTCGGGGACGCCCCAGAAAGGAGGCTGTGGAGACCAAGCAGGGACGGACCTTGCTCTGAGGTAGGAGAAAACATGGTTCTGGGACGCAGTTCAGAAACACCAATTGTCACTCAGGGCTGGAACGTTAGCTGGGAGCTTACAGTCAAGAACACATAATAAAAAATAAAAATAAAAAAATCAACTCTTTCCCAAATGATTCTGATGTTCACCCAGGTTTAGGAACCACTGACTTGGAGTAAAGCAATGTGAGCATGTCTCTCATTTTCCCTTGGGTTAGTCCTACAGTTAGTCCTAAGATCTTAGAGAAAAGGAGATAGAAATAAATAAAATATGTAATACTAATAGTTTATTAACAAACAAGTAAACAAACAAGGGCCATTCCATTTTTAAATGAAATTTAAAAAATGAATGGAATTTAAAAATCTTCTCCCATCATAGAAAAGAGAGCTGCTTTTTTAGATTTTACATATAAGTGACATCATACAGAATATGTAGACACAGAAAGGACCAGTGGTTACCAGAGACTTGGGGGCTGGGGGAAACGGGGAGATGTTGGTCAGACGGTACAAACCTGCAGTTAGAAGATGAGTAAGTCCTAGGGATCTAGTGTACAGCATTGTGATTAGAGTTAACAATACTGTATCATAAACTTCAAAGTTGCTAAGAAACTCGATCTTAAAGTTCTCACCACAAAAAAGAAATGGTAATATGGTCCGTAATGGAGATTTTAGCTAATGTTATGGTGGCCATTGTATTGCAATATACAAATGTGTAAATCAACACATCACATACCCTAAACTTACGTAGTGTCACATGTGTTATTTGCCCAAGCAGAAGAAGTGGGGCAAATGAGTCAGGGCAGCTGATGGTTCCTCCTTTGAGACCTACCATCAGGCAGGGCCCCAGGGCTTCAGGGGAGACAGGCAGAGATAAAACCCACAGGAGTCTGTGAGAGTCACAAGGACATTTCCAGGAGGTGAGAAAGATTTGAGTGGGAATTGAATTATATTCTTTACTCTCACCCTCTTGATTGTCTTTGGTTTACAGATAAAAAGTCAAAGGTGAGCACACCGTTTCTGCTGACAGGTGACTGACAGCAATAATTAGGCACAAAGCTCACTGAAGGTTGGTTTTCTGAATAGCATTCGGATGCTTGGAGTTGATAAAATCTGAATTTCTCAGCAGCTGAAGATAAACTGGAAAGCATCAAAAGATGTTTTCAAGATGTCCTGGTAGGGAGGCAGCACCGCTCAGCAGCGGTGTTCTGTGTAAAGAATAGATGGTCTAAAAGTAGTGTCTTGAGCACAGTGGGGAAGGGTGGAGATGGGAGGGGAAAGCACATGGGGATATTTTTATAAAGCAGTATGATTTAATAAACAGCAAAGGGGAAAATCAAAGAGATGTGATGTCTAATAAAAGGATTTAAGATGCAAGACAGACCTAGATCAGTGATAAAATTAAACATAAATGCTTCTGGAGCATACTACAGGTGATATGAATCTTTTACAACCCCTATCCACCAAGTGGAAATACATCCACTCAAAACTGAAAAGTTGGAGTAAATACCAGCTCACATTGCCACAATAATGACAATAAAACAAAAGAAATGGTAATGACTCCTATTCTCAAATGAAATTCAGCCTCATCTGATTATTAATAGGCTATTGTTTCTCAAATAATGACATCGCATTGAGTAAATGGGCACCTGAAACCAACCCCGTGCAGAATGCCCATGAGGAAATCTGCCATATGTTAAGCACCTATCATGCACCAGGCAGGAGACTAAGTGTCCCACATGCATTATTATCTCGGAAACTCTCAGAGTAATCCTAAGAATTAGGCATTATTTAACATTTTATGCATATGAAGCCTGAGTTTCTGAGAAATAAATTGCCCAAATTATACAATTAGGGAATGGTGGAGGCAGCACTGAGACTGGGGCCTGCTGGACACAAGGTCCTCTGCATTTTCACTCTGGCTTCTAGTGTGGATTCCATGGATTATGTTTCCCATAGGCTTCTCTCCATAATTTGATTCTAAATGGTCATGAGACAGGGGAGCTCTCCCACTAGTCCTTTTCTCATTCAACGTGCAATTGCTGCATGACTTTACTCACCCAATTATCTCCGAAAAGGCAATCTCTCATTCCAATTTTCCACTCAATCAATGCTCTCCAAGCTTTTCTATAATGCTTTCCTATCAGCACAAAATTTTTTGTACATGCAACACTAATATAGTATTATTTATTTACAATTCTATGTTAATATGTTAATATATTGCATACATTATAACACTTTTCCAAAGACAGAGTCACTTTTAAATGAGATTAAATAAATCACATTTTCAATGTAATATTTTCAGTAATACTAAGTTTTATTTATCATCATTGGCCAAACATACTGACTGCAGTGTGATGGAATTCTGCCTTGTTTTTGAAAATCTTGGTTTAATATTTTGTTACCAATTAATTAGAATCTAGGTCAGTTTCTAAGTTTAGTTTATTTTGTTAGCCATGTGAGGCATCTCTCATTTGGCTCTGGCAAATATTCAACGAGCAAATACTCATTTTCCCTGATTTCAATCCACTGTCCTACAGAACTCATTCGTTGCTTGCTCATATCTAACAAGTAAGTTCAAAGAGCCAATAAAATGTGAAATATTTTAACAGTTCGGAAAATTCTTTTTCCAAGTTTCTTAAATGTGTGTGTGCATATATGACTCCTTATCAATGGCACCCTTATTGCTGAAATGAATGAAAAGATTCCCTAACATCCATTTTTTAATATATTCGTTCCATAGTCCAAAAGGCAGTTCTTTTCTCCCTTACTATTAAAGTAAGACTTGTATGTTGTGGGTAAAATTGCAATATTTCCAGAATCTCTCACCTGGCCTTAGTGCATCTCCATATCAATAGGTGTTTCCCAGCAGTAGAGAGATGTAGTCTATTTCCATATCACTAGGTAATTACAAGGGGGAGTGAGGGCATATCTGGACTGTAGAGGTTGGGTGGGGGTCCCTTTTTACAGGTGGATCATGAGAAACACTAGCAAGCAGAAGTGGACAACTGCTTGTAAGCAATAAATGGGCTTCTCCCACTTTATTTCTCCCTTTGACAGATTTCGGTTTCAAAGGTAATTTGCCCCAGGCTGGGAGACAGATTTTTCCACTGGTAATTACATATTTAGATGATGGTGAACATATCTGGTAGACCCTATCAGATCTGAGATGATCATTGGGAGGAAGTGGTCCAAGAACTCCTGCAGGGGAGGTGTCAGCTCTAACTCGTGCCTGTGCCACACATGCGCCTGTATCATTGACATCATTTTTGCACTGCGACCCCCATATAATATTTTAAGCTTCTTGTCCATCTCCGGAGGTATATTTAGTTAAAACTCAAAGATAAATTGTGTAATCCATTCACCCACCAACATTCCAGTGTTGCAGAGCACTGGCTGGTTGTGGGAGAGGGCGCCCTCTTAGCTCAGACTCAGGGCAGAACTCTCCATGCAGGAACGCTCGCTGGTTTACTGTAGGTCACACATTTTGATACAGAAACAGTGACCACAGGAGGCAGCCAGTGCCTATCCATAGGTGACACTTAGTAAAGCTTACTTCCTTTTTTAACAAAGAAAAAGTAGATACAAAGAGAAGTTCTAATATTTTCTTCATCCATTGTAATAAGTGCCCACACCCCTCTCTTGGCACTTCTTTATCGGAAAACTCCACCTAGATGCCTTGCCAATACCCCAAAATAACTTATCCAAAACAGACATCTCTCTTTCTTCATTTTCTGCCTCAAACCAACATGTATATCTTCCCTGTGTTCCTATTATTAAATTTTAAAAGAAAAATTCCAACAATCAAGAAATATTGGTTGAGCCCTTACTGGGTGCATCACTGTGTCAGGCAATAAATGTAAATTCAAAAAAAAATGTCAATACCCTTAATTTACAATGCACTTTCATAAGCTGATAAGAAAAAGTAATAATTTCCTATAAACATATTAAAAGATTTGATTTCATTAATAATCAAATAAGCATGACTTTAAAAAAGGGAGACTATTTTTTATCAATCAAGTTATACAATATACTTTAAATGGCAATACTTTCTTTAGTCTCAAAGAGAATGTCTTTTTTGGAAGACCATTTGACAGAATTTATAAAGAATTTTGGAAATGCTTGTGTCACTTTAAACTATGATTAACAATGTCATTTCCATAAATTTATTCTAAAGAAGTAATCGTAAATGTACAGAAAGATTGATTTAAAAATTAGTCTAGTGAGAAGTTGGACACAATTTAAATATCCAACTACTGGGGATTGTATAAATCAATTGCAGTGGATCCAAAAGATGGACAACTCTGTGATTATTCAAGTCAGATTCCGGAAGAATATTTAATGATATGGGAAAATGTTCATGCTATAATTGTAATTGAAAAAGGCAGGGTATAAAAGAGCATAAAGGATGATCTCAACCTTGTAAAAAATATTCTTAAAAAATTAAAATGGAAGGAAACACATCTTTAACACCATATCTCTAAGTAGTGGGGTTTATAAGTGGTTACTAAAATTTTTATACTCTTATATTTTAAAAAATTTCCACAGTGACTAAATATGTACATATATGTATGTATACACACATGTGTCTATGTATAATGCATAATCTGTATCTCAAATAGATCAGAGCTATCTGTTATCCCACTCCATGGAGTTAATATTTTTATATAATACTTGCCATTAAATAAACTATTGCTTTTTATGTGGATTTGCTACATAAATATGAGTATTAATAATACTTCAATATATATGAGATTTAAACAGATAATGCATATATGTTTTCTAACCATAACGAGCCACTCTTCACAATAATCTCAAGAGTAGATTATGAAATTATCAAAGCAAAAGGATCTTCGATTCATTTTGAAATTAAACTTTCTATCAGGCACATAATTTTAGAAAAGTTGGAGGACAGGGAATAACAGAAAGCCTTAAAACTAAATAAACACAAAGGATTATCTCATCTTTAGCAGTGATACAGCTAAAGAAATGACAAGAATTTCCTATGTAAATTGCAGATTAGCTAATTGTAAGGCTTTAGCATTTCTGATTAAACAGGATAGTCAAAAAACCTGAAGAGAATTTAGTACCTTGGTCGAAATGGAAACATAATGTTTAATCTAAAAAAGAACAATTAGAAGATGCTCAAAATTAAAGCATGGAGGTTTCCTATTTCTTCAGAGCTGAAACTGATTATATTATGTGACATTTCCTTCCATACTATCCCAAAGATTTGGGTTTTTTCTTTTCTTTTCTTATTTCAGAAGTGCAAGATTCTGTATATATTTGCAAAGAGCTTATTTGGAGAAGGAAACATAGAAATAAAAGTATCTAAACAGATTCTGGCATATTCCATGATCAGAGGTCTCTCTCCTGTTCCAGTAAATGTGACAGTCCCATGCTCTTCTAATCTACCAAGTCTATTATCAGAAACTAACTCCTCCCAAACACCGAGCTGTCCTTTTGATGTTAAGCAATAGTATGTTGATAAGCACAGGAATTTAATCTCCCCACTTAATGTCAGTAGTAAATCTGGGTAAGGTAAGACAACACCATTATCAAAGAACAAGTAGCAGATCATTGAAAGACTACTAAATTATGCAATGGAATCTTTGAATTTATTCTTGCTTTATATTCTACTTACTCATTTATCTGAGGCACGAGAAAGCTCCTAAATTCTCATCTGATCATTCAGAATCATGCAGCTGAACACCATTAATCAGAAGCCTTCAGGCACATTGTGCAATATCAGGAATATTACCAAGAGACTTCTCTATAAATATGGGACCCTGACCTCTGGAAACTATCTTTGTGACAGTTAGACCTTGCTGAAATTTTAAAAATAAGCATTTTAGCAGTTGCCTATTACTGTGTATTATTCCTTGTCATGCATTGTACCAAATGTGCCACAACAACCCAACAAAGCAGGGACAATTATTATCTTCATTCTGTAATGAAGAGGCTCAGAGACATAACATGATGGGCCCAAGATTACAAACGAATAATAAGTGATACCAGTTTCAAACACAGCACTGCCCTTTCAGGAGCTCCAGCTCCCTGGCTGGCTACACAGCTTGAAGGTCCCCCTCCGTGATACGCAGCCTCCTGAGCCTTTCTCCCGGCCAGCCCCATACGGCTTGCAAACTGGCAAACCCTACCCTGGCATTAAGCCAGCCAGAGGGAAGATCTGTCTACAGCAACTACAAACACAAAGCACAGAGGCTTATACCTGTGTGCTCAGAGCACTGGCTCTGGCAGTGGAGACAGGCATAGCAGCCAGGAAGCAGGAAACAGCTCTTTCGTCCCCCCAGGCACCAATACCACTCCCCTGTGGTCCCCGACAATGCTTCAGGGGCTGAGCAACTTCAGGGAGTAGAGCTTCTGGGCATTAGAGGGCTCCATATACAAATATGAAACACCAAAGAAACCTGGTTCAAACCAAAATTATGAATACAACCCCTGAGAAAGATTCAAATGAAATCAACCTTATGAATCTTCCTGAAAGGGATTTCAAAATAAAAATCATTAACATGCTCATGGAGGTAAAGAAAAATATTCAAGAACTCAGGAATGAATTCCGGTCGGAGATCGAATTACTGAAGAGCACAGTGTAGGGTATTAAAAGCAGATTACACATGGTGGAGGAGATGATAAATGAAATAGAAACTAGAGAAGAGGAATACAAAGAAGTTGAGGCGCAGAGAGAAAAAAGGATCTCTAAGAATGAAAGAATATTGAGAGAACTGTGTGACCAATCCAAACGGAACAATATTCGCATTATAGGCATACCAGACGAAGAAGAGAGAGAGAAAGGGATAGAAAGAGGAGGTAATTGCTGAAAACTTCCCCAGTCTGGGGAAGGAGATAGTCTCTCAGGCCATGGAGGTGCACAATCTCCCAACACAAGGGACCCAAGGAAGACAACACCAAGACATATAGCAATTAAAATTGCAAAGATCAAGGATAAGGACAGACTATTAAAAGCAGCCAGAGAAAGAAATAAGATCACATACAAAGGAAAGCCCATCAGGCTATCATCAGACTTCTCAGCAGAAACCTTACAGGTCAGAAGGGAGTGGCATGATCTATTTAATGCAATGAAGTAGAAGGCTCTCAAACCAAGAATACTTTATCCAGCAAGGTAATCGCTTAAATTTGAAGGAGGGATTAAACAATTTCCAGATAAGCAAAAGCTGAGAGAATTTACCTCCCACAAACCATCTCTACAGTGTATTTTGGAGGGACTGCTATACATGGAAGTGTTCCTAAGACTTAATAGCTGTCACCAGAGGTAATAAAACCACAGTAAAGAAAGTAGAACAGTTAATTACTAAGCAAATGGGAAATTAAATCAACTATCCCCAAAGTCAATCAAGGGATAGACAAAGAGTACAGAATATGATACCTAATATATAAAGAATGGAGGAGGAAGAAAAAGGAGGAGGAAAAAAAGAATCTGTAGATTGTGTTTGTATTAGCATATTAAGTGAGTTAAGTTAGACTCTTAGATAGTAAGGAAGTTAACCTTGAACCTTTAGTAACGACAAATCTAAAGCTTGCAATGGTAATAAGTACATACCTATCGATAATCACCATAAATGTAAATGGACTGAATGCACCAATCAAAATACATAGAGTCACTGAATGGATAAAAAAATAAGACCCATCTATATGCTGCCTACAAGAGACTCACTTTAAAACCAAAGACATACACAGACTAAAAGTGAAGGGATGGAAAAAGATATTTCTAGCAACTAATAGGAAAAAAAACTCAGGGGTTGCAGTACTTGTATCAGACAAAATAGACATTAAAACAAAGAAAGTCACAGGAGATAAAGAAGGACATTACATAATGATAAAGGAGCAATCCAACAAGAAGATATAACCATTATAAATATCTATGCGTCCAACAGAGGAGCACCTACATACGTGAAACAAATACTAACAGAATTAAAAGGGGAAATAGACTGCAATGCATTCATTCTAGCAGACTTCAAAACTCCACTCCCTCCAAAGTACAGATCAACCAGACAGAAAATAAGTAGGCTGACAGAGGCACTGAACAACACATTAGAATAGGTGGACCTAACAGACATCTACAGAACTCTACACCCAAAAGCAACAGGATACACATTCTTCTCAAGTGCACATGGAACATTTTCCAGAATAGACCACATACTAGGCCACAGAAAGAACCTCAGTAAATTCAAAAAGATTGAAATTGAACCAACCAGTTTCTCAGACCACAAAGGTATGAAACTAGAAATAAATTATGCAAAGAAAATGAAAAATCCAACAAACACATGGAGGCTTCACAGCATGTTCCTAAATAACCAATGGATCATTGACCAAATAAAAACAGAACAAGCAATATATGGAGACAAATTACAACAATCATTCAACACCGCAAAATCTGTGGGACGCAGTGAAGGCCATGCTAAGAGGAAAGTATATTACAATACAGGACCACCTCCAGAAAGAAGAACAATCCCATATGAACAGTCTAAACTCACAATTAACGAAACTAGAAAAAGAAGAACAAGTGAGGCCTAAAGCCAGTAGAAGGAGGGACATAATAAAGATTACAGCAGAAATAAATAAAATTGAGAGGAATAAAACAATAGAAAGAATCAATGAAAGAAAGAGCTGGTTCTTTGAGGAAATAGGCAAAATAGATAAACCCTAGCCAGACTTATCAAGAAAAAAAGAGAGTCTACACACATAAACAGAATCAGAAATGAGAGAGGAAAAATCACTACAGAAACCACAGAAATATGAAGAATTATTAGAGAATACTGTGAAAAATTATATGCCAACAAACTGGATACCTAGAAGAAATGGACAACTTTCTAGAAAAATACAACCTTAAAAGTCTGACCCAGAAAGAAACAAAATCTGAACAGACCAATCACCAGCAATGAAATTGAACTGGTAGTCAAAAACCTACCTAAGAACAAAACTCCTGAACAAGATGGCTTCACCACTGAATTTTATCAAACATTTAGTGAAGACCAAATACCCATTCTCCTTAAAGTTTTCCAAAGAGTAGAAGAAGAGGGAATACTTCCAAACTCATTCTACGAGGCCAGCATCACTCTAATACAAAAACCGGGCAAAGACACCACAAAAAAAGAAAATTACACACCAATATCCCTGATGAACATAGATGGAAAAATACTCAACAAAATATTAGCAAACCGAATTCAAAAATACATCAAAAAGATCATCCATCATGATCCAGTGGGATTCATTCCAGGGATCCAAGGATGGTACAACATTCGAAAATCCATCAACATCATCCACCACATCAACAAAAAGAAGGACAAAAACCACATGATCATCTCCATAGATGCTGAAAAAGCATTAGACAAAATTCAAATCCACTCATTATAAAAACTCTCAACAAAATGGGTATAGAGGGCAAGTACCTCAACATAAAAATGGCCATATATGACAAACCCACAGCCAACATTATACTTAACAGCGAGAAGCTGAAAGCTTTTTCTTTAAGATCGGGAACAAGACAAGGATGCCCACTCTCCCCACTTTTATTTAACATAGTACTGGAGGTCCTAGCCACTGGAATCAGACAACACAAAGAAATAAAAGGTATCCAGATTGGCAAGGAAGAAGTTAAACTGTCCCTATTTGCAGAGTACATGATATTGTACATAAAAAACCCTAAAGAATCCACTCCAAAACTACTAGATCTAATATCTGAATTCAGCAAAGTTGCAGGATACAAAATTAATATGCAGAAATCTGTGGCATTCCTATACACTAACGATGAACTAGCAGAGAGCGAAATCAGGAAAACAATTCCATTCACAGTTGATCAAAAAGAATAAAATACCTAGGAATAAACCTAACCAAGGAAGTGAAAATCTATACTCTGAAAACTACAAGACACTCATGAGAGAAATTAAAGAAGATATCAAAAAAAGGAAACACATCCTGTGCTCATGGATAGGAAGAATTAATATTGTCAAAATGGCCATCCTGCCTAAAACAATCCACAGATTCAATGCAGTTCCTATCAAATTACCAACAGAATTTTTCAACTAGAGAAAATCATTCTAAAATTCATATGGAACCACAAAAGACCCCCAATAGCTAAAGCAATCCTGAGAAGGAAGAATAAAGCTGGGGGGATTATGCTCCCCAACTTCAAGCTCTACTATGAAGCCACAGTAATCAAGACAATTTGGTACTGGCACAAGAACATAACTATAGACCAATGGAACAGACTAGAGAGCCCTGATATAAACCCAACCATATATGGTCAATTAAAATATTATAAAGGAACCATGGACATACAATGAGGAAATGTCAGCTTCTTCAACAACTCGTGTTGGCAAAACTGGACAGCTACATGTAAGAGAATGAAACTGGATTATTGTTTAATTGCATACACAAAAGTAAACTCAAAATGGATCAAAGACCTGAATTTAAGTCATGAAACTATAAAACTCTTAGAAGACAACATAGGCAAAAATCTCCTGAATATAAGCATGAGCAACTTCTTCCTGAATGCCATCTCCTCGAGCATGAGAAACAAAAGCAAAAATGAACATACGGGACTACATCAAACTAAAATGTTTCTGTATGGCAAAGGACACCATCAACAGAACAAAAAGGCATCCTACAGTATGGGAGAATATATTTGTAAATGACATATCTGACAAGGGGTTAACATCCAAAATATATTAAGAACTCAACACACAAAATGCAAATAACCCGATTAAAAAATAGGCAGAGGACATGAATAGACACTTCTCCAAAGAAGAAATTCAGATGGCCAACAGGCACATGAAATGATGCTCCACATCACTGATCATCAGGGAAATGCAAATTAAAACCACACTGAGGTATCACCTCACACCAGTAAGAATGGCCAGCATAGAAAAGACTAAGAACAAGAAATGCTGGTGAGGATGCAGAGAAAGGGGAACTCTCCCACATTGCTGGTGAGAATGTAAGCTAGTTCAACTATTGTGGAAAGCAATATGGAGGTTCCTCAAAAGACTAAAAATAGAAATACCACTTGACCCAGGAATTCCACTCCTAGGAATTTTCCCAAAGAAAACAAGATCGCAGATTCAAAAAGACATATGCACCCCTATGTTTATCGCAGCACTATTTACAATAGCCAAGAAATGGAAGCAACCTAAGTGTCCATCAGTAGATGAATGGATAAAGAAGAAGTGGTACATATACACAATGGAATATTTTTCAGCCTTAAGAAAGAAAAAAATCCTACCATTTACAACAGCATGGATGGAGCTGGAGGATATTATGCTCAGTGATATAAGCTAGGCGGGAAAGACAAGTGCCAAATGATTTTCGTCATTTATGGAGTATAACAACGAAGCAAAACTGAAGGGACAAAATAGTAGCAGACTCACAGACTCCAAGAAGGGACTAGTGGTTACCAAAGGGGAGGGGTGTGGGAGGGTGAGTGGGGAGGGTGGGAGAAAGGGATTGTCGGTATCATGTTTAGTACACATGGTGTGGGGGGTCACGGGGAAAACAGTGTAGCACAGAGAAGGCAAACAGTGACTCTGTGGCATCTTACTACACTGATGGACAGTGACTGCACTGGGTATGGGTGGGCACTTGATAATGTAGGTAAATGTAGTCACCACATTGTTTTTTCATCTGAAACCTTCATAAGAGAGTTTATCAATAATAATAAAAAAATTTTAAAAATAAGCACAGCACCGCCCTGGGCCCATTGGAACATGAAGGCCTGAATCATCTGACCTGTTCATCGGTGTTGTACAACTGCTATATGCCCACATGGTGTTTGTATGGATTTGCAACGTAAACATGAATATATTTTATGGATATATGCAAAAAAAAGGGGAAAAAAAACTTCTTACACTGAAATAAGTCCACAAGGTTTTCTGATGTTCAATATATAATAGTTGCTATTATTATTATTATTATTATTATTATTATTATTATTGTTGTTGTTAAGGTGTGTGTTTTCAGGAGGAACTGAATAATCTGGGTGGGGGGAATAGAAGGAATTCCCTGATTGGAATCACAATGTTAATCTGAAACACAAGTCTCAGATCCAAAATACATGTCCTTTCCCTCCCAACAGATGCAACTAGGCATCTAGAAGTTCTCCTATCCTGACTATCCCCTTAAAATTTGTAAAAATTAAAATTAATCCTCTCTCTTTACTATAGGACAGCCAGATATGACAATATGATAATGCAAAGAGGTCTTTGCTTTCTGCAGTCCATTTAATACTGGAACTAATTTTCCCAAACTCAGGAGTAAAATTCCGTAGGAATATATTACCCCAGCCTAGGTAACTCTGACCTCCTTCCTGGGTCACCCCGAGTGAATCCTGACTGTCTCTGCTGTAAAGCACCACACAGACTGCCTCACTAAGTAATTAACACTAATCACAGACAAAGTGTCAAGGAAAAAATATAAGAGCATAGATATCAGTTCTTATGGGATTAACTATATTCTTCCAGATCTGACAGTAGCTTTGCCCAAACTAACAATCTTCAGGATAAAAAACAAAGGAACTAAACTACATATTTTCAAATCATAATATTTATCACTAATATAAAAAATTCATATAGCTTAAATATTCTCCATAAATCACCCTCAGTAACAATTTCCAAAATAAAAACAGAAGGCAAAAATATAGCCTCTAGTCTGAATTTATGGTTTGTCCATGCCAGAATGCAGAAATGTATCCTGACACGTTCTTTGAATCGTCAGTTTATTATACTTCTGAGGCTTTTAGGTGATTTATCTTCTGGGTATAGGGCCAATATTTGCATCTTGACTCACTTTTATAGCTACATTACTGGATTGTTATGGCCCAGAATCCAGCATATTTGTATAAGAACAATAAACTCTTGGTATCTTGTAAACATTTTATTTCTGTTTCTTCAGAACTACTAAAAGGTGCTAACTCCTCAACCTCCCGCGTCCAGCTCAGATCACATAGACTGCGTCAGAATACCCACGTAGAGGAGATGTTTTGGAGTACAGGTATCAGAAGTGGCAAAATACTCAATTGATCATGTTTATATACTTATCCACTATATTATTAATGTACTTTCCTGGGAAAAGATTTATATCTATGATTAAACAGACACAACTAAAGGACATCAACTTGCAATGGTCAGCCTGAACCAAAAGATTGTGATTTAAGACAAGAAGCTAATTTCCTAATTTTCAAGTTCAACTATTTCTATTTTAAAATATTTATTGGCTATTGTTTCACTAGTTTCATCACAGCCAACACCTAGATACTTTTAGAGGTAATATATGCAAGAATATTTGTACTTTATAGCTTCTGTTAATTTTACAAACATAGTATTTTATGATAATTAATATGTGGAATTTCAAATATGAATATAAATTCATATTCCTTAGATTTAATAACAAACATTCAACTTTCTAATCTATATTTACCAATTCTATCTTTCACTGAAATCTAACTCTAAATACTTCAATAAGAAAAACATGGGAATTGAAATGATTTCTTTGATCTGTTTAATGGTTTATGGAAGCAGTTTTAGCAGAATAAAGGAACAAAACATGGGTTTTAGATTTAAACATACCTTGAGGAAGGGAGGGGTGAAGGAAGATGATGGGTAGATAGATAGATAATGTGCATACGTATATACATAGAATACTTTATCATTTTTGTGGGTTCTATCCCTTCATTTACCTTTTTGATAAAACTTTGATTTATCCTTTTCATTTTAAACATAGTATTTTAACATTCATTTCATATTGCTTTATTATTTCCTGTCCTTTGGGAGAAAATTTTTCCTCTCCTGGTGGTAGAGTTCTGTGTACTTTGTAATTTTGCCTGTGAGCTCCTCTTTAACAGAATGCACACTCCAGATAATAGAGACTTCCCAATGACCAATTTTATTCTATTTTGAGATATAATTATATACATTAAAATACACAATCTTAAGTCTTCAGTTTGATTATTATTTTGTACATATACATATATATATGTGTAATATATATGTAACCAACATGGTAGCATTAGTATGTTTCCAGTTTTGTTCTTTTTTTCCAGTTTTGTTCTTTAAAAATATTGTCTTTTCTATTCTAGGTCCTTTTAATTTCCAATTAAGTTTTAGAATCAGCATGCCATCTCCACCAAAAAAAATTTGTTAATATTATGGTTGTGATTGAATTGAATATACAGATCAATTTATGGAGTCTGACATTTCATCAATATTAAAATTTCCCATCTATGAACATGTAAGTCATTCCATTTATTTGGCCTTCTATAATTTCTCTCAGCAACATTCTGTGGTGTTTGGTGTACTTATACTAGATTTATTTCTATATGATTTGTAAATGATTTATATGTTGTCAATGATATTGCTATTAACTGTTTACTGTTTCTTGTAAATATGATTATTTTTGTATATTGACCTTATATCCAGCAACATTTCTACATCATTTCTAATATTTTGTTTGCAGTCTTTAAAAGATTTTCTATGAAAGTAACCATGTCATTGTGATTGAGTTTTCCTTCTTCCTCTCTAATCATTATGCCTTTTTCTTGATTTATTGCACTTCTACTACAAGCGTTAAATAGAAGTGAGTGTGGACATGTTCATTTCCAACCTCAGGGGAAAGCATTTAGTATTTCATCATTAAGTATGTTGCTTGCTGTAGGGTGTTTTTAGAAAGGCTTTATAATATCTAGAAAGTTGTCCTTTTTTCCTAGTTTTCTGAGAATTTTTATCATGGACATGTACTGAATTTTAGGAAATATTTATCTGCATCTGTTGAGGTGATCACATTATTTTTATCCCTTAATCTATTAATGCGGTAAATTCTACTTTCTGACCTTTAAAAAACTATTAAATCAGACCTGCATTCCTCAAATAAATCCATATGGAAACATTTTTAACTTAGCTGTGTCCATGGCTCTATGCAATTCTTTATTTCCAAACAGTTCTTTATATTACTATCTCAGTTTGGGGTTGTGGGATCATGAGACTATCCCAGGGAGGATCTATATATAGGAATCTAGAATCATTCTCTAGGTAGATTAGTGAATAATATGATGGATTTGTATTATTCTGGTTATAACTAACTTCTCTAAAGAGAACAGCAGAGCTTAGTAACAACCAAATGAACGAGACAGCAGCCAAGTACATTTACATATCCTTAAAACTTGGAGTTTTCTACCCAATGGAGTTGCTTAGGTCTGATGACTCTGGTGAGAAATAAGCAAATGAAGGAGAAGTCAGGAAAAGAGTAACAGGCAGAACAGGAGCAGAATACTGATAGCGGATTGAGGCCAGAGCACAGCTGTCTGTGGCCCTCTTGTGGAGAGACCAGAAGACACATCTCTCAGCTTCGGGGTGTGGCCTCACATTATTGATGTGTAGTACCAAACTGAACGTGCATAAAGATGATTAAATCTAAATCATCTAGGAAATATTACATTTTATTCAGTTTGTTCTGATTATGATGAAAAGATTTTATATAAAAGACTATATAAAAATATCAAAATATTTTATATAAAGAGAATGACATTTCCTGTCTGATGAAGAGGCAAGCCTTTAGTTACATATATAGCTACATATAAAATTAAACATATATGTATAATATATAAAGTTACATGTAGTTATATGTAATATCTAAAGTTATAAAGGATTTTATATATATATATTTTAAATATAAATGATATATAAAAAGGTTTATATATGTAGATATACACTCATATTGTTATACAGACTGTAGTCATCTGGGATTCAATCTCTCAGCCTTTAGGATAATGGAAATTAAACTTCCCTGTGACCATGAACTCATTCCTTGTCACTCTTCTTTTTAAAAAGCAAATGCAATGTGCTCCCCAGCTAAGATATTTTATTTAGCAAAATTTCAGTGATGGGTTGAATAAACAACAGCTGTCACAAATGCCATCAATTTACCTGCTCTTCCATTCTTGTATCCATGAAATCATTTCCTTTTACATAACAGTGTACTGAGGAATAATTAGTGTTTTTAAAAACAATTTGAAAGTACAAAAGATTACTCCAAAATCCTAATTGTAACTATTATTATAATAGCCAAAAGGCAAGAAGAATAATGCATTGATCGTAATTGGTGACTTAATACAGATGTCCTCAACCGTCTGTGACCAGGGTAAATAAGGAGCATCCTTTGGATCCAGCGGCAGAAACAAGGTAGCCTGTGCAAATGGACAAGGGCCGAAGTTTTGCCTTGGAGAATCTGAATTAGGTTCTCTCACCTTTTGCCTGGCAGAATATAATCTTCAAAACCATGGAGCCAGCTTTCTTCATATTTCCTGAATTTCCACAATTCTCTGTATAAGTGAAATTGAGCTAGGAACTAAAACCCATTCTAGAGTGAAATCTAAAGTGTGTATGACCTGAGATACCAAAGAAGGCAGATTTAACTTTTGGTAAAATATGTTTGCTTTTGTATCCTGAATATTTCACATCCACAGAATAGGTATACACTACATTATGTGTGTCTATATAAATATTTTATGTACATTGTATATGCTGATAACTTCCAAATGTATGTCAGTAATGCAGACATCTCTGAACTCCAGACTCACATGTTAAGAAGCTATTTGATATCTCCAGTTGGATGTCTTAAAAGCATCTCAGAGCTCCTACCCCTAAAGATAAGGCCTCCAATTCTCAGCCCCCCAACTTTTTTCCCATGTGTCTTCTACATCTCCATAGATGATATTAGCATTCACTCTGCTGCTCAAACCTGAGGATTATTTTTGATTCCTTCTTCTTTCTCAACACTCATGTCTAATCTGCTTCTGAGTCCTGTCACCTCAGCCATAAAAGCATCTTGATTCCATTCCCTTCTGTTCGCATTAGCTGCCAATGCTATAATGAAATCCACCAACACCTCTTCCCTGAATTGTTATGTCTATATGTAATCCTGCCTACTTTACTCCACTCATTTTCAATACAATAGCCAAAACAATCTTATAAAAATGTAAATCTGACCACACCACACTTCAGCTAAAAACCCTTCAGTGACTTTCCATTTCACTTAGAATAAAACTATTGCATATGGCCTCCAAGACTGCATGAAGGTGCCCAGTCTCACCTCCCACTGCTTTCCTTACCCTCACGTCCCAGCCACACTGGCCTCTAACTTCTCCAACACAAGCTCTTTCCTTCCCTGAAATCCTCACAAAGGCTGGTCCTCCTACCTGGAACTTTTTCCCGTGACTGCCAACTTCTCTGATTTCATGTCTAATCTCAAAAATCACCTCCATGGGGCAGCTTATATTAAGGTTATGTTGTATAAAGTGGTTTTCTCACCCCCACCCCTACATTTCCCCATAGTCCTTCTTATGGGATATTACTATTACCTCTTCGGAGCATCTAGTACAATTTAAAAGGTATTTACTTGCTCGCTTATTTATTTATTTATTTTAACCCCCCCCACACACACACACAGACTACAAGCTCTGCGACCACCACTGTTTTGTTCATCATTGTCAATACTGTGCCATGTAGTTGCAGCACGTATGTGTTAAAATGCTGATGAACATATACTTATGGCAAGTAGACACTCTTGAGTTCAACTGGCTTCTCATTTCACTTAGTTCAGAGGCCTACTCTTAGGTGGGGAAATTAACAATGGGAAGTTAGAGCTAAGTTCCTGGAATGCTTTCTAATTGGGTTTTTTGCTAAGTCTTCTCTTTACTATCTGTATTTTATCTCTTCTCACTTGCAAATTACCAATTCTTTCTCCTTTGCCGCTGCAAAAATTAACTTCCTCCTCAAAGGCTTTCAGTGATGCTCCATCCTTCATCGCCGAAAAGCCTGGGTGTCTGCGCCGCTCTCCTCAGTCCACCTACCTGTGTCACCTCCACTGCTTCCTGCACCTGTTACCAGCACACTAATCAAGAACTACCGCTCATCTCCCTTTCTGTCTCTCTTTCCTTCTGTAGATGCTTTATAGAACAGTTTATGCTATTTCAAAATCCTAGAACAAGTATCATCTGCCATCTGCTAAACCATCAGCTCTCCTGGATTAAAAATCTTTCTTAACCTCAAGCTCATTCCAGAAAAAGTATGAACTTGGAAAAGAGTGAGGTATCTCACATTTAGATTCATGTAGCTGACAATGCTCTGTATGTCTACCTCGATTTACTTAAAAAATGAAAAATACACTCCAAAATAGAAAAGCAAGTTATATCATTTATATATTTTAAATAACATGTGACCATATATACAGACACATATTCTATTTGTGACATGTTACAATGTTAGTGATAGGAAACCAGACTATACCTCCCTTCTACACACTGCCTAGCACATTGAAGACACACAATAATTATAAATACATGTTGTCATAAATGTGCTAATGAACAAATTATAGATAAATATATATATGAAATTTGAGAAGAGTTTCAGATTGGCAATTTTTCTTAAATGTGACCACTGACTTACTCCTACTGACTGAGAAGATATCTCTACATAGTAATGTCAAGTTGACCAACAAATAGCTCTCCTAGTCTTGAAGTATTTAAAGATTTCATATCATTAATGAGGCTATCTTCATCAAAGTAAGTTAAAGAAATTTGTCCCCCAAAGGGGTTACAATATATCATTAATGTCAGGTAGGCAAAGAGTATGGTTTCCCCATGTATCCCCAATCCCTAAACCCAACACTACCTAATTGTGAGAATCACTAGCTAGACTCCAGGACCACATTTTTAAAAAGTGGGATCTGATAAGAGACAATGTGTTATTGTTATGAGTTTGTTATGCACTGGCTTCTTTAAAAACTCAGAGGAGTTGGCCAGATAAGAACAATAATTCCCCTGTACTTGTATAGGTTTAACACTGATCTCCATATTTTAAGAGCAATTTGGAGAATTTGAAAAAGACCCTGGAAAATGCAGGCCAAAATTATTGGTAGGATGATAATGAAGCCTATTAAGAACAAATAAAACATCTGGAGTTATTTAATTCTGCAGAAATGAAGGTAACGGGATGATGACTACTTAAAATAGTAGAAAATTTTTACATAAAGGGTACTTCGCAGCTTTTTCCCTACTATGAGGATTGATAAGGTGGGAAAATGGGTTAAAATGATGAAAAAGAAATTTATATTACAGATAATGGAACTCTGCTGATAGACATTATAACATTCAGAAAGAGGCTTCTGCAGAAATTAATGCAATCTCTATCTTCAGAGAGCCTTAGAATAAGATGCATGATAATCTCTCTCAGGTTGCTTTGATATCTGAGAAAATTGTCCAAGCAGTTTGCACCTAGGGAGGAATCCCTTAAGAATTAGGATTCTTTCATCTTACCTTCTGTGACTCTGGAAAACTTTTTCCTTAATAGTAACTTTGTGTTTCAATAGTATATGGAATATTGACTATATTAATACACTAATGTTTATCATTAGAAATCTCTATGATGTGAAGACAGAGCAAGGTGTGTGAGGCGATGAAAAAGGGAAATACTTTTTCTGTGACTACAGGTTAATTTGAAAAAAAGCCCATATATTTCTCCTTCATATTTCCTCCATAATTCTGAAGGTCAAGTCTGACACAATATTGCATCCAAAGAGGGAGGAGGGAGGAGCAGGTATCACTAAATTTAAGCTCTGCTACAGTTTAAAGATGGAGAACTTCATAAATTGAACTTGTTACAGATACTGTATGCTGAAGAACTGGCATTAATTAGACACAGAGATGTCCTCATTACCAATTTGTAATACCATTCAAGCGTGATGGGTTCACCCCTATATTGGGGATATAAATTCCACGGTCTTCCACCTGGTTCTGAAATTTTTCCTTCTGCCTAAAGTGCGTGATGGCTCAGTTCCCATCTGACCTTTATCTTTCCCTGTAATAACACACCCAAAATAATATCTGCCATAGCAACAGGAAGTTGCTGAGCCTAAGAGCTTGACCTTTCTCTATCACAGGAAGGAGTTTGCGTTATAATAGTATTCAACTGTAACACTGGTGAATTGATAAACATCTCATTCACAGAGAAAATGTTGTTTCAGGCTAAGTCCTTAAGAATTATAAGAGAACTCATAAAATCTAAATAAAGACACTGTCAGCAGTAAATGTGTGTAATTACGCCAAGTCACCAAAAATTTCACCATATTTATGGCAGATATTTACAATTATAACCAGGATGGGTAAAATAAACACCAATGCATTAATCTACTTAAGTTCTTCAAATTTGCTGATCTTCAGTTTTCCCATTTGGGAATTTATATTAAAGCTGATTTCTGAGATCCTTCCAATTAAAACATTTAAAAAGGCTCAATTCAGTGAGTTCCTTTTCATTAATGTGATGAACTCAGAGACCATAAAAATTCCTTCCCTGTGAATGCTCCTGTAAGTGACTTCCTGCTTCCTTTTAGCTAGAAAAGTCCATTTGGCTAACTGATCTGTGGTACAAACATTATAACAATACAAGGAACACAGTCCACAAACATGCCCCACCACTGTCACCATCTCTCAAAATCAAAGGGCTCCCCCTGGAGAAAGAGGAGAGGGAGAGAGAAACATGAAGCAACCAAAAGATTATCTCTAGTGGGTTTAAAATTTCTAGCAATGATAGGAGGAGGGAGAGGATGATTGAGAAAGTAAATGTTTGAAAACTATAGTTATACACATTATGGGTAACATATACCTGAATTTAAAAACAGAAAGAAACAGATTATTTGATTAGTCACACATTATTAGACATTCTGATTTTGTTTCTAAAAAAATACAAATAACTGACTGAATTAACTTGTCTTTTAAATGCAATCATGAGGTCAACGGCCTAAAGATAACCTCATTTTTTGCTATCTTATTTCAAAGTTTTTGCAAGAATTAAACATCTTTCTCTTTCATAAAGCAATTTCAAAAGCAAAGCTTAACTAGATATCACCTTTACTGACAGGCAATTAAGAGATACTAAGGATGGTTATTATTCAAAAAATTAATAAAAGATAGCATGTGTTGGCAAGGATGTGGAGAAAAGGGAATCCTTGTGCACTGTTAGTAAATGTTAAATTGGTGCAGCCATTATGGAAAACAACATAGAGGTTCCTTTAAAAACAAAAAATGGAACTACCATATGATCCAGCAATCTCTCTTCTGGGTACAAAGGAAGGGAAATATGTACCTCAAAGAGATATCTGTGCTCTCATGTTCTTTGCCATCTTGTTTATAATAGTCATGATAAGGAAACAACCTAAGTTTCAATCAGAGGATGAATAAAGAAATTGTGGTATATGTACACACAATGGAATATTATTTGGCCTTAAAAAAGTAGTTCCTGCCATTTCCACAACATGGATAAGCCTGGAAGACAATATGCTAAGGGAAATAAACCAGACACAGAAAGAAAAAATCCTGCATGTTCTCATTTATATACGGTATCTAAAGAAATCAGATGCATAGAACCAGAGAATAGAAAAGTAGTTCATGGGGAACAGGAAATGTGGGGAATATAAAGATACTCATCAAAGCGTACAAAGTTGCAATGATGTAAGATGAATAAGTCTAGAGATCTAATGTACAACATGAGGACTGTAGTTAATATTACCTATTAAATGTTGGAAATTTGCTAAGAGGATTTCAGATGATCTCATCACAAACACACATAAAAGATAACTATATAAGGAGAATATATGTTAATTAGCTTAACTATGGTAGTCATTTATACTATAGTAGTAAACATGTTTTCCACCTTAAATATATACAATTTCTATTCTTATAAATATAAATAAGTAACATAAAGAAATAAAGTATCTTAAGGAAATAAAATAAAATACAAAAGAACACCCTAATAGTCACCTCTATTTTATACTGTATCAGTATTCAAATACTCCCAGATAACATATTAATTTACTTTCAAAACAAAGATTATGCATATTTTTAAAATTATTTGCATAAAGAACAACTATGAATATCTGAAATTAGTGGTATAAATAGGTCAGGCAGAAAGAGGAAAGGAGTGGGAAAAAAGGAGGTAAGGTTCTATACTAAATGAACTCTTGATGGCAGATGACAGAAAGCAACTCAGACAAGGCAAAACGCAGAAGAGCTATTTGACACAGATAACTAAGAAACCTTTGGCCCATTTCAACAGTGACAGAATTCAGGAACAGTATCATCCCATATCTGAAGCTGTGTCTATTGCTACCTACTGATTTCTCATGTTTGTTTTATTCCAGGAAGATGCAATTATATGATCACAAAGATGATCCCCAGCAGCTCCAACATAAAAGCTAAGAAATCCAGAAAAATGAAGGAGACATATTCCCCCCCTGCATCCATATCAATATTGTGTCCATCGTTGAGCCAATCACTTTGTCCAGAATCATGAGATGCATTGATTAGCCTGGGTTACATGCTTCTTTTTCAATGAAGGTGATGCTTGTTTGGAACTCTCACCTTGACAAGGATTTAAGAATTAGTAGCTCTTAAAAGGAAAAGATACAGAATAGACCATCTCTTTCTCTCTACCCTCAATACCCCCAAAATACATATAAATAGTATCCTACAGGTCTAAAGAACATGCCATTCTATTATTTGCCTTCTTCTCTGGTTGTATCATAATTTTTTAAGTCAATATTCATTTTTAACAAAATTGTCGTTATATATTCATTATTATAGCAAACCCCCATAATGTACTATGATTAATTTCCTTTCTTTTGTAACATTTACTTTTCAATTACTTTTTCCTAATGTTTATATTTCATTTGGGTTTTGTTGTTCTTGTAGATACTAGTGCTTGTTTGCTTGTTATTATTTTCTTGCTTAGTTTTCTGTGCATCCATCGCTAATCTATTTTTTTTAATCTAACAAACTCTCAAACTCATCTCAGGGCAAACACGTCAGATATTCCACGGGTTCATTCACTTCCATCAGGAAGCCCCTCACTCTCCCGCCATAACCTAGTCTTGTCCAGCCTTGTTATCCAGCTGAAGTCCTGGAACTTCCCTTTTTGCTTGGAATTCCCTTTTTCCATTTCTGTCATTAGGATCCTCTGTCTTCTGGTTCCAGGTCTTTCTCTTATATTTTTTACAGCCTCATTTTGGTAGAGCACTTCCTCTAGTACTTTCCTAAGAAAATACATAAAAGGTAACTTCTTGAGACCTTGCATGTTTAAAAAGGCTTTTGTTTTATCCTCACATTTGGCTGATAGTTTGAGTGTAAGCAAGGTGGACTCCTCAATCATAAAGCTGTCTGGCAGACCTGGAAAACTGCCAAGTATTATTTATTGGTTAATGATCTCTTCTCTTTCATTTACTTTATTTCCCTGCCTAGAGCCCCTATTTACCGCATTTTAGACCTTCCTGATAGATGCTCTGACTTTTAAAAATATATTCTCTTCCACTCTCCATCTTTTGTTCCTACTTTATCATTTGTCCCTACTTTCTGAAAAATATCATCAAGGCTCTATGTATATTACCAGATTTTTAATTTCTGAGACTTCTTTCTTATTCTGTATGTCCTGCTTTTTATTATTATTACAAAAACAACATCTTCTAGGATCCTTCCATGGACAGTGTGGCATTTGTGGATACATCCAGCTGTCCCTGGGTTGTCTTTGGAGTTTATTCACAAATTCTGTTTTTCTGGGGTTTTTCCTTTCTTGTCTTCTCCTTTTTCTTTTCTCTGCCTTTCTGCTACAGGCTTTTACAAATGTCTGATGATCAGCATTTTCCTTTAACTTACAGAGTAAGGTACTAAGGAGCTTCTTGAGATTTCAGATTTATTTACTATGAATTATTTATATATTGGCAACTTCATTATAATCAGATAAGACCTTAGCCATTTCATTGGTGGTACTGTAAGAAATTGTAGATATTTTCCCTTGGGATGAACAGATTCCAAAGAGAGCACTGCTATCTCTTGCCTGGAAGGACATGGATACAAAAAGCCTGGTTTCCCATCCCTGAGGAAGGGAAGAATTTTGGCAAGGGTGGGATTGTTGCCTTACTCAATAAAATATACTTTCGTGTACTCTTCAGATTTCTGGAATAGTATGCCTCATGCCCACCATCAGCTGTACTTTCTGTCCTTCTGTGAGGAGCATCTCTGAGTCAACTGCTTAGAGAAAAAGCCTTCAGCTTCCAGCTGGAATATTGCACACCTGTGAGAGGTAACAGAAGTGACTGAGGGCAGGTGGGGAGGGAATGGCTCTTAATATGAATTTTCAATCCTACTTCCTGTTTTTTTACTCCACCTTCACCTCCACCTTCATATTTATCTGGTGTCTCCGACTGTCAAAAACTATGAAAGATCTGGAACGATACATGTTACATGTTATTATTTTAGAGAAGAATCACTTACCAAGTTGTTTTGCCCAGTGTATTAGTTTGCTAGGGCTGCTGTAACAAAGTACCACAAACTGTGGCTTAAGCAATAGGAATGAATTATCTCACAGTTTGGGAATCTAGAAGTCTGAGCTTAAGGTTATCAACAGGGTTAGTTTCTTCCAAGGGCTGTGAGGGAGAACCTGTTCACACCTCTCTCCTAGCTTCTGGTCGTTTGCTGGCAATCCCTTTTTTTCTTTTTCTTGGCTTGCAGGTGTGTTACCCAATCTCTTCCATCATCTTCACACTGTGTCCTTCCTGTGTCTCTATCTCTGTATCCAAATTCCCCTATTTATAAGGACATAGTGCAGACTGGATTAGAGCCCACCTTAATGATATTCTCTTAGCTTGATTATCTGTAAAGACTCTATTTACAAATAAGGTCACATTCTGAGGCACTGGGGATTAGGACTTCAACATATGAATTTGAGGGGAGGAGAGACACAGTTTAACCCATACCACCCAATATGCTATCATGACGAGAGAGAAGAAAGTTGGATGATTTTCATAAGAAAGGTGGGTCAGACGAGGTCTGGAAGTTTCCTGTGAAAAGCAGGTCTAAAAGAAAGCATTTCAGTGAGGGATTCCAGCTCCCTAGGCCATGAAGGTGTTAGCTTCACCAGGAATAAGGTGGGGAATAACCAAGTGGGAAAGGCTGATGTCTAGCTCTGAATTAAAGGAGATTTTATATGGATAGACTCTACTGTTACATATGATTTGCCTCATTTCATACTTGACTACATCATACTGTCCTCTCCCCAGACAGAAGCAGTTGAATTCTCTCTCTGAGTGAAAAAAAAAAAGACTCAGATGTTACCTGGTCCCTCTAACTACCCCTGACTCCAGGGCTAATAAGCAGTGTTCAGCAAGCAAAGTAGTGGTCACACCCACTAAATTCGTAGTACCAGACCTGCATCAGAGTAGAAGCATCAGTTTCACCTAAGAATTGTCATCCTATTATTCCCTAAAGCAATCACTAGATATAACAACTACTTTCCTTGGATGGACCAGTAACAGTTTATTATCATGCTGGTCCCAGCACAGAATCAATGCTAACAGCAATAACCTAGCCAAACATTAAGTGCTTTGTCCCATCCAACTCCTGATGTCTCCCCAGTGTATTAGAGGGCCCTCATTACCCCACCCTGTATTTCCTTTCATCAGCATTCTGGTGTTCATCCAGGCTCAGTCCTGTATAGGTTTGTTAGTGGTATTAGAGATTAATGCTACATATGTGCAGATGGAAATAAAACAAACAATAATAATAGCAATCATTTAAAACTACAGTTAAATTAGTATTTTGAGATTAAATGAGTGAATTTTTAGAGTAGCAAAAATGATTACTAGTTACTGTTGCTAAGGAAGGAAATGAGTAAAAAGAAAGTAGCTGCACTTAACAGTAGGAGCTAAGAATGCCTGTGAGCCACATTATTCAAATTCAGTTTATTTATGGGATGCCTTTCATTGCCTCTCCAGATACCTTTTTCCTTTTTCCAAGCTCACACATCAACCTGTGGACCAGTCTTCTACTTCCCTGAGAAAGATGAAGCCCTCCAATGTGGCTTCTCTTTGAGCACTGAACACGGATGGCAGAGTGCGGTGATCAGGCTAGAAGAGGGGACTAAGGACCAAGTCTTAAAACTGCTTTTGCAAGCAAGCACATTGGTTTTAATGATACCATATTGTTTTGGACCAATAGCAATAAAATTTTCTAAAGGTTATTTATTCACATTTTGAATAATATTAAGAAAAAGCAATTCCTCATTTTAAAGATTACTATTGTTGTTGTTGTTGTTTGTAATGGTTTGGGTGATAAATCTGGAGATAGAGGGACAGGGTTAAAACTAGTTCAATGCACCAGTGACATCATCCTAACATTTCTGTAGAATTTCCCTTTTTAATAGTTATTTCTCTCTGCCGAATAATTATGTCCTACCTTCTTTTCAAAGCAGCGTTCTCAACATCCTAGCCTATCTCTACCAAGAATCTGAGTCATGAATTATCCCCTCTTTCATACTTTTAATATATACTTTTAAATATATTCTACCACCTCTTCTGGCAAATTTATAAATAATAGCATTTCTTTATTGAGATATAATTGATATAGAACATTATATTAGTTTCAGGTGTACAGTGTTAGATTTATATTTGTATAAATTGTGAACTGATCACCACGATTAGTCTAGTTAACCTCCATAACCATACACAGCTTTGAGATACAGCATGTGAGAACTTTGAAGATCTAGTCTCTTAGCAAGGTTCAAACACACAATACAGTATGACTGAGTGCAGTCACCGTGCAGTACGTTACATACCCATGTGCTTATATGGACAAAGGCAGCCAGAGGAGTTGTCAGGAGGAGATTGAGAGGTCAGGGCTCCATCTGACCCCCATCCGTCACCACGATCCACAACAGCAGGACGGCTTTACCCTTCCTGGGTTTGAGGTTTCCAGTGAATTTTTTTTCCAAAAAGAGATTTTCACTGCTAGAAAGATGTTTAAGAACCCCCTGGCATATAAGTATGTTTCTGTCCTTCAAATATTCTTCTCTACTTAACATGATATTCCCCATGGGGAACCATCCTTCAGCTTGCTTTCACCTTTAAATGATCTATGATCATTATTGATCACGTTCTTTGATATTATTTTTTTTCTTCTCCTTTTTCTTCTCTCTTCCTCTTGTTCTTTTTTCCTCTTTATCCTTGTTTCTCCATTATACATATATTTTTTTATCTATTCTTCCCACAAGAACATAGGCTTCATGAGGACAGAGATTTTGACCTGTTTGGTCCACTACATATTACCTAGTGCCCAGAACAATAACAGGCAAAAAGCCAATGCACACTCACTGAGAAAAAAAGACAAAAGATTAGAAAATACTGAAAATGTAAATGAACAGGAGCAAAAATAATTTATTTCAAAAGATCACAAATAGTCTTACTCTCCAAAGCAAACAGTTATTGTTTTAGTGGGATCTTTTTCTTTGCAGATATATACCATATATTCTTCCCACAGCTGACAGTCCTCTGAGGGAGACAGAACATTAAATTACAATATATACACTAAATACTGTGACTGAACAAAATGCTGTGAAGCAAAAAAGATAAGTAGTTGATTCTGCCTGGCAGAGTTAGGGAGTATAATAAAAGCTGAATTAATGGAAAATTTTAGGGAAACTCCCAAACTTCCTCTCACCCTGCTGTATAATTATTTTATTCTTATTATAATAAATAATATTAATAAATATATGGCTATTGCTCCAAAACAGGGTATGTCAAAGATTATGATTTTTTTTTTCTCTGTGAGATGTTTGCATGTTTGCGCTAAGGAAGGAAGACTGGCCTATCCAAGTTGCCCTGCCTTAGGTTCCACTTTCCAGGCTCTTGATGGCTGGTCCCCCTGTACTAGTTTAAGGATTCACTTAAAACTTTGCCCTCTGATAAGAATTAAAGGCACTGACCCTCAAAGAGGATGTGAATAATTTCAGCAGCAGCAACAGTCTGTGTCCTTTTAGACCTTAAAAATAAAGAACCAGGACCTCACCTCTAGCTGCTGGAGCTGAGAGCCTGTAATGCTCTACTCCACTATCTACACTATATTCCATCACCCAAACACACACAAAAACCCAAATCTAGATTTAGGATTGTTCAGTTTTCTACCCCTGGGCAGAAACCAAGAACATGTGGGTAGTAGCTAAGTATTGCTTGGGTATTTATTTAATGAAGAATAAATGGATATTAAAACTGACCAGTTTCTTATCTTAAAGACATGAAATTTTCATACCATTGAAATTAAACAAATTAAACTGATGTACAGTCTGGACCACAGAGTCATGTCATCTCAAATTTAGACTAGATTCAAAGAGAGATAATAATGGTGAGCAGAATGGAGATTAGGCAGGGCCCATCCGGGAGCATGTAAACAGAAGTAGGTGCGAGGAGAGTAGGGTGGGGCGAGCTTGCGAGAGGCATTGTATGCTCATATAGGAACATGGGAGTTAAATTATGCATCACCATAAACGCTGGTGATTTTTGCTAGAGAACAAGTTGCCAACTCAAGGGGCTTCCATTAGGCGACAGTGAGGCTCCATAAAAGACTTGCGGGGGAGCATTTCCTAGTGAGATTTTACTTCCACTTTTTCCTTTACATTTTGCTGAAGTGTGGGGGCAGCCTCAGGATTTTATTTTTTCAGAAATCTAGACAGATAAAGGGATAATGGGCTTGTCTTCATAAAGTTAAGGCAAGGCTGAAAATAATTTTGCAGAGCAAATAGGTGTAGATTAATGTTTTGGGGGGAAAACGCTAGCTGAACTAGAAGAGAATGAGTTGACAATCCATAAAATACATTGATTTTTGTAAATTAGGAATAATATATTATAGTAAAACATTTTTACTGTGATTAAGGGTCAGCAAGTTATTTTGGAAAGGGCTAAACAGAAATTACTCGACTATAAGAGCCATGTGGTCTCTTCTGCAACGACCGAACTCAGCCATAGTGACAGAGAGCCCCACAGACTACACACAAATTCAATAAAATTTCATGGACTCTGCAATGGGAATTTTATGTAATTTTCAAATGTTACAAAATATTATTGTTCTGTTGATTCTTTTCAACTATTTAAAAATGTAAAAAAACATTCCTAGCTCCCAGGCAATCCACCATTTCCCTGTGTGCAGAGTCCGGCTATCGATGACGACGGGTAAGGTTCAATAACATCCTTTCTGCTTCCCCCCACCCCAACTCTTTTCATTTGGACTTAAAAGTAATTATTTTCTAAATATGAAACAAATATAAACAGAAAGTTTATAATATACAGAAAAATATAATTTGTTATTCTTATCTGGTTGCTTATTGTAGGAGTCAAAGGCCTCTTTTACAAAAATTGAGGGGGAAGTTTTTTTAAACTATGAAAAAAAAGTTAATCCCCAATCATGATCTCTTTTAGAAAATTATAATGTAGAGTCAGTTTGGAAGAGTTCCTTAAGTATGTTTTTTAAATGGTAGCTATCATTTAGATTTTATTCCCTGTTGTTATGTAGCCCTTATCACTAGAACATACAAACCCCAGACTCCAAATGGGGTCCGTTGAATATATTCTATCTCAGCACAGCAGGGAGAGGCAAGATGTCCCAGTTTAGTCAATCCCTTTTTTGGTTTTGCAGGTCACACAATGCCCTTCAGTTTATGGGGTTTCTCTCTATTTCTGGAATAAAAGCATCCCTTGTCTGCCAAACACTTCAACCATGTCAACTCAAAGAGGAGCCGACTGATGGGACTGATTTCTCTGCTGGATGTTGTGAGCAAGACGGTGTAAAACTGACACGCTTAAGGATTCAAATGAAATATCCCAATTAAAGTGTGGTGGAAATGTGAAGATCAGTACCACTAGCAATACATATGCCAAAAAAGAAAAGAGCATAAATGTGATCAATGTCACACAAGAAAGAGCGTGGAGAAGCAGTTTCAATGAGGATTTTTCAAACTCTGAAAGGAAGTTATAGACAATGGTATGGAGATAGGAGATAATATAACCATGCAGTAGACGTCCTAACACACTCCACTAACGAGATAGAGCACTGCAGTATGGAGACACATGTTCAGAACCTCTGCAGAGGATAAGGAGCAAGGAATAGCTTCTTTATAAGATGGCCTGAGTCATCGCAGGACAATATTTTCCTAAACTCATCTTCTAAAGCCTTTCTATTTCAGTGTACTTCAACTGCGCACATTCTCTCTGCCTCACTCACCTACCTCCTTGTCTCTGTCTCTGTCTCTCTCTCATCCTTCTTCAAATGTGCTTATTTGTCCTTTTAAATGACTTGCAAAATGTGAGCAGACACAAGTGAACAAGCCCAGCTTAACTATGTAGAGACCAGAATATGATAAATGGCCCACAGAAAGATCCAGAAAAAGCTGCCGTGATGAGCAAAGCCAGGAGCGCCTGAAAGATGTAAACGAGCACGGAATCCTGTAAACCTGAGCTCAGGGGGCACATCCCCAGGCTGTGCTCGTGGGCAGATGTTCTGTCTTCAGCTGCTCCCATAATATTCAAGTGCTCCCCAAATCTTTGTTGACTCACACACCATCTAAAATTTATTTGAATTACTTGCCACCATTAACAAATCTGGAGATTTTACATAAAAAATATAATTCTGATTTACTTGGGGCTCTGTAGGTATAATCCTGGCTCCTCTAGCTGAATGATCTTAGGCAAGTTACCCCATCTGTGCCCGAATTCCCTCACCTGTAAAATCAAGATAATAATAGAACCCACTTTACAGAGTTTTTGAGGATTAAATGACAATGTACTGAAAGTATGTGGATCAGTACCTGGCACAGTATAAGTATGTGATATATATTGAGTATATGTAGTAATAGTTCTTGCTATTGTATGTGACAAACTGACCCTTGGAACCTTGAGGCAAGCATCAAAAAGAACACGGAAAATGATTTAAAATTGATCAGCAAGGTATATATTGTGAAACAGATTTAAAAATTGAGTCATATAGACTTCCAATATGATGATTTGCTTTACGAGAGCATGGCATACACTCAATAACATAAAGAATCCCTTTCAACGAATCTTCTAGCTCAGGAATTCTATACAAATTGAACACAAAGCACTAGAAATTTCATTTGAAGTAACTAAAGCACACTTCACAAGATGGCTGTCTTATTTAAGTGAGTTCTTAATAAAAGAAAGCACCTTATGCAACATTATAGAGGCAATATATCTTTAACCCTTAATACAAGTTTAGAAGGATAGAACTTCTAAAACTTACATAAAATATTTAACAAAGACACTTGTAATGATACTATTTTTAAAAACAAATTGCAAAGCAATATGCCACAGTAAATTAATGTCATAGCCACATTGTTATCTAAAATCCAAAAGGAATAATACATATGTATATAGACATTTATTCATATTTATATTATACATTTATACTTTTATACTTATATAGGCATTTATATCCAAGAAAGAAAATGGTAAAACAATATATAAATATCAAGAATAAGTATGTAATATGCATATATATTAACATGATCCAGGAGAACTTTTTGGTTGTTGAATATTCATGTAATAGATGACAGCTAAAGGATTAATAACCTTAATATATATATAATAAGTACTTATAAATCACTAATAAAAAGTCAAATACCATAAAACAAACAAAAAATGATTTTAGTACATAATCATTTTCTAAAAGAATAAATACATCAGGAAAGAACACTTTGGTCTGACTAGCAACCCAGAAATACAAATTACACCACTAATTGTATTACATATTTCACCTAAAAATTGGAAGATAGTCTAAAAATTTAACAAGGGCTCTAGGAAAAGGCACTTATCTATTTTTAGAATCAATTCTTACAAATTCCTACAAACAATAGATGAAGAGGTGTCAAAGGCCTTAAGAATATGTCTATTCTTGGATCCAAAACTCCACTTTCAGTAATTTGTCCAAAGAAAGGAAGTCACCAATTGAGACAAAATGAGAAATTATATGTCATGGCCTAGACCTTGGGCAGCCTAACAGCAAGCAGCCCCTGTCTAGAGAGGAGGACTTAAGTTCATTCACATGACATATGCGTGTGACAGCAACTGCTTTCCCCTGACTCCATTGCTTTAATCCTCTGGTGGCATGTCCTAAACTATTAAATTGGGTTGGATTCCCTTCAGAACTCGAACATCTTATTCCTATCCCTTGATTTTCTTAAGCATATTTCTGAACAGCATATAGGAGACCCAGAGAAAAAGAGATGTGACATATTACCAACCTATGATTCTAATAAGAAGTCAAAAACCAGTAACAAAACCCAGAAGATGCAGAAACAAATATTAGCTAACTTGGTCACGTAGCAACTATAGATGTCTACATCACACAAAAAATTCATAAACTAAAAGATAAATAAAGAGATGGGAAAAATATGTTTCCCACATATATCTCAAAGACCAAATATTCTTATATCCAAAAAGCTCTTAGAGATCAATATGAAAAAGAAAAAAACTCCAAAAATAATGGACAAAAGATATTCACTGACTGTTCAAGTAAAAATAAATATAATTTGAAAGCATATCAGATGTTATCAATCTTAACCATAGTTAAACAAATGCAAACTAAAACTGCGAGACATCATTTTTCTGCCTCCCAGATTAGCAAAGACCAAGACTGATAGGCTTTTGTGTTAATGAAAGTGTGTTGACACAGACTCTATCACACATCACTAATGGCTATACAAGCTGCTACAATATCTAGGACGGTCAAGTCAAAAAGATTTACTGGATTTACTGCTGTTTAATATGAACATATGCTTTGATCCAGCAATTCCACCTCTAAGAATTCACCAACAAATATACTGAGACATGCATAGAAAGATGAAATAATTTATTTCAACATTGTGGTAGCAAAAGACTGGAAACAAGCTAAATATTCATTGGCAATAGACTGTTTAAATAAATAATATATCCAGAGAATATTATGACATAATTAAAAAGAAAAGGTAGGTATATATAAATGCTGACATAGAATGATTTCCATGATCTATTTTTTTGACAAGAGGTACAGAAGAATGTACAAATTTTTCTTCCATTTGTTTGTATAAAACACATGTACTTTTATCTGCACAGACCATCTAGAAGGATTTACAAGAAACTCTCCTACCAATAGCAACAGCTAAGTTTTACAGAGCACTAACAACGAGCCAGGCATGGCTCTAAATGGTTTACTTATATTATTTAATCATCAAAACAATTCTGTGTATTAGGTACAGTTATTATCCCCATTTTCCAGATGAGGAAGCTGAGACACAGACAGGTTAAGTAATCTGCCTAAGGTCACACAGCTAGCAATTGCACACTGTGATTTAAACCCACACTGTCTGTCTCCGAAGCCAACGTTTTAACTACTAAATGATTTGCTGCTAGGGAAGAAAATCTGGGGATCAGGGTTGGGAGGCATATTTACATTGCACGTTATTGTTTGTTTCTTTTGTTTAACCATGTGCATGTACTACTTTTTTAAAACATAAAAATAAATGAAAAGATCACACAAATTCTAAAGCATATCTCAAAAAATAGGAGGAAAAAAAAGCCCCAAATTCTGAAGTCTAATGAAGGAGGACTGGTCCTACCAGATGGCAATGCCTGCTATAAACATAAAAAACTTAAACAGTGAAGAACTGACAGAAGGATTAACAAAGACCAGTCTAGCAGAAAGAATAGCTTAGAAACCAATCCCAGAAAAATAAGAATCTAGTGTTTTTAAAAATATGAAATAGTGGGAGGATTATTCAATCAATGCTGTTGGGTAAACTGACTAATTATTTGGAAGAACATTCATTTAAGATGTCATCTGATGACATAAGCTAAATATATTACAAATGAATTGAAAAAATAAATGTAGAAGTGAAGCATAAACATAAAAAAACACACACTTCTGGGAGGACCTACTTCCTGGAAGGAAGGACTTTCTTAACATAAAGCACAATGGAGGAAATCGTCTGCAGAGGTTGAGACAATTTTGCCAACACCAAAATTCTAAGCCTGCACATTTAAGGTATCATAAACAAAATGCAAGCAAGACTCTAAATTGGGGATAATTATTCACAACAAATAAAAATAAATTATTAGCACTGTATACAAACACAGTTATAAATAAATAGGTAGAACAAAACAGCAGAGAAAATCGACCAGAGAAGAAAAATAGAAACCACACAGCTCATTTAATTCTATTTTTGACATAGATATAATTATTTGCCCCATTTTACAGATGAAAACTGATTCTCAGATTCAGTAGCTTGCCCAAGATCACACAGCCAATAAGTAGTGAGTTTAGATCTGAACTAAAGACTTATTTTACTCTAAAGTCCATGATTTTTAATCCTAAGATTCCACTCTCCAGATGATGTATATCTCTAAAGAGATATAATGTCACTAACAAAAACAAAACTGAAGAAAACAGTTTCACATTTGCGTCACTGATGAGTTGGTTCAGTGTTTCTCTAATCAATTTAAGGACATAGCCTTATCACTTTCCTAATGAAATAGTCCAGTGGTATCTATGTGAGAGTTTATGTTTGGGGAGCACGAAGAGAAAGTAAATGTAGACATCTCAGTGGGAAAGTACTAGATGCATTTCTGGTTGGATATTGCTCTGTCTTCTACACCAGAGTTTTTCAAGGAGCCAGAGGCCAAGTAACCATCACTACCTAAAGAATTTTGAATCTGCAAAAACACCACTTAGGCATGTATTAAAGAAATTAAAATTGCAGTAACATTCATAATATCTAATTTGAAATTTTCATTTGTTTGCATAAAATAATTTGTAACCAGATAAAACCTAAGGGTATTTCTGTTTAAAAGTTAATATCTGTCTTCTGAGTTAAATCAACTTTCTTGCCAAATTGTTGGCCCAAAGTCCTAGTATTGCTGAAGCCAACCACCTGCTAGACAAGGAAAGATAATGTCAGCTTCGGTAGCAGAGGTTATCTCTAAGCATTTATAAATTCTTGCCAAATCCAAGACCTGTTTCAGGTTTAAGACACCTGTTACTCTGCAGAGGGCCTCTCTCTCCCTTCCTCCTTCATCTTTTCCAGCGTCACCCGTTGCCTGCACTCCCTACACCACTGCTTTATGCGTCCTGTTGCTTTTTTCTGGAGCCTCACTGCATAGTGGGATCAATACATGATCCATATAACATTTTCTCTTCCAAAATTCCTAGGCAGCATTGAGAGGGGTAATCATCCTAATTCCAGAATCTACCAAAATCACAATCTATTAGAGAAAGAGAGAGAACCTCTCTGCCGATGGTTGGACTATTTAACTCTATCCACTATAGGTACATTTACTGGTGGATGAATGTGTAAGTGGTAGGGGAAGAGAATAAGAGGGTAGTGAGTGCTAAATTTCAGTTTCAACAATAACTATGACTGTCAACTGGCATGATTCCCAGTATCCCCTCCCCAAACAGATGGCATGCAAGTTGTATCAGTGGAAAATACGACACCTTTTAAAATGCATACAATGAATTGGATATTATAGAGTTGCACCTGAAAATTTAAACAGGTTTTATCCTACAGTTATACTTCTACTAATAGAACTCTACAGGATATTGAATGTTATTAATGTGGCCCACTTAGCCAATATGTTTCAAGAAATTTAGTTCAAGCTCTTGAAATACACTATCCATATGACACTATATATATTTATAGATCATATATGCTAATATCAGCTAAATAAGAGCTCAAAGGGAAAATAGAGAGCCACATTGGATTTATTTTATTCTGGGTAGTAGAAAAGTTCAAAGAAAATGGAAAATGGAAATCATGGGAAACATAAGCATTTTAATTATTAAACCAATGCACAGATATGCATCCTGTTATAAGTTATCTAATTATTTTCTTTTCTCTTGGGTTCTTTAAAAGATTCTAGTCCAAGTGCTATTCTTGCTGCTGTAGGTTACAATGTCCTTTTAAAAATGATTATTTTGCATCAGACCTTTTCATCTGTTTCACAAATATGAAATGCAATTTTTGTTCATCATACATGTGCATTGCAATGCCTTGACAAGAGGTAGGCACTAACAAGAGTTTGATCTTACCAAATAATGTCCACCAAAAATCAAATTCAGAAGCATTAATGAATACTCAACTGAGCCCTCATCACTGGGAAATTTTACTTGTACACATTTGCCAGTTGTAGAAACACAAGTGGTTCGTACTCTATGCAAAATAATAAAGCAGACCTTACTGCTCGCTTAAAATACGCCAAAGCACACTTGGTCCAAGTCACAAGGGCCAAATGTCCCCTTGCAAAGTCGCAAGTTGCGTGGTCCCCAGTATTTCAGATTCAAAGCTAACTGCTCACCTCAAGTGCACATTTTCCCCAAAAGAGTGTTTTAGGAGTCAATAATCTTCATTATGGTAGACTCGAGTAAAAAAGAGCAAAATTATTTTCAACCAGATAGCAAGGGTTAAAGATTAACATGTACAAAGGCATTTTTCATTTTGTTTGCCGATTTTTAAATACAAAATTCAAAATATCCTAAAAGTAATAGGAAAATTAGTCTCTCCTGTCCCCCAGATTCTTTTCCCAAAGGCATCAGTGTCTGTGGTTCTTTCCATACATATTTCTATACCTGGGCAAACAAATAGGTAATTCTCTCTTTTTTTAACCAAATGGGGCTTACTTATCATGTGCATTTTTCTATGCCTTGCTTTTTTTCTCTTAATTTTTTCACACACTGTGTCACATCAGTACATAAGGAAAACTTTCTTTTTTTTACTGTACAATAGTCACTTGTATAGCTATCCAAATAATTGTTAAAATTTCCTATTGATGAATATTTAGATTGTTTCCCATATTGCATCATAAATGTATGAAGTGAAATAGATCATTCTTCTACCTAGGACTCTGCTTAGATCCTAAACCTTATGTGTTTAATATATTGATTAAATATTAGCACAGTAATCACCATAATATTACTCATTTGATTGTAGATTGGTGATATCAAAATAAACTTAAAAAAAATGCTCCTCCGAAAAGAAAAAGAAGAAAAAACATTTGGCCTAAACATGCCTACAATATAAGCTTAACAAAAGAGAATGAATCAATCATTAGGCAATGGTCAAAAAATAAAAAGCTCCTTCATTAAAAAAAAATATATATATATTAGCACAGAAGCACTCTGTCATACTTGAAACCATTTCATCTGGTAACTCTACCCTTTACAATCCTTTTGAACTCTAACTGCCAAATATAGCAGTACACTCTCAATGAACATTAATTAAGAGATGTTGACATGTTAAATTTCGTTAAAATTCTAAAAGACGTTACCAATAATCAGCATGTTGCTCCTTTGGAGGATCTGTTTGACCCTAATTGGGGAACTCAACTTAGCTTTCTTTATATTTCCTAGGGGGCAGAAGGGGAAGGGAGGAGCAAACCACATTAATTTTGTATTTGTGACAAGTTACAACTGACCTTCCCCATCACAGAACTCTTGTAGTATCAGTACGAGGTGGATTAACACTTAACTCTTCTATGTCAGAGCATAATTCAGAGACCTCTGCAAGTGACTATGGTTCAACTGAGGTTCACGTAGGCAGAAAAATAATCTACTGAACAGATGAAAGGCAATGCTTGGAAACTAAAGGAACTCTAAGAGAATGAGGAAGTTGACTACCCGTGGCTGGGAAAGGCGCCCCCTTGGCTGATCCAGACAGCATGTCTGTGGGACACTGTGGCCACGGCCCCTGACAACGTCCACCCATGAACCCCTACTATCCCTCACCGGTGTTCTTCAGTGTTTCTTATGTGTCCCATGTTAAGAAATATATTCTATGTAGTATTTAGTATACACACACACATATATATATACCTAAACTAATTTTATTAAAACAAGACTCATTCCAATGCGCAATGCATCCTAAGAGCATACACTCTTGTCTACGTCACTTTTCTTCAATGCTGGTGGCAGCCCACTGAATTGATCTAGAGACCCACTAATAAGTCAGGACTTGCAGTTTGAAAAACACTGCTCTGGACAGATTGATTCAGACAATAGTGCTGCTGTTAATAAGTCAAGTCAACAAGCTTGTGGAGGAAGAGAAAAATAAAGTAAACAGAAGACCATTCTGAGTTTGGAAGCAAGACAGGGTGGAAAGAAGGACAAATGAAGTCTGTGCACACATATCCTTTACCAGCAGGATGAAAGCAGCATGACCCTAATTTAATACTATACCAAAAATCAGCCCACACACATCACCACTTAGCACAGAAGTAGTAAAAATTGTGGCTTTTCTGGCAGGCAAGAAAAAGAGGAAGGCAGGAAGAAAGGAAGGGAGGGGAGGGCAGGAAGGAGGAAGGGCGGTGTTTTTAGTCCTTTTTTTTTCATGTAATCCAGCATAGCTTCTAATTCAACACCACTGCTCTGAAAAAATGCTCATTTATTTCAGAAGCAATACTGGATTTCCTCAGGTACATTGCAGCTTTTCTCCACAAGCTCCTTTCCCCACCATAACTTAGGTTGGAGTCTGCATGTCTGACACGAGCTGTCAAATACATGAGAGTCATAAAAAGGAAAAGAGTAATCTTGCAGGATCCAGCTGCTTCCATACACATTCACCCAGATCCTAGATAAATATGTCACACTACCTGCCATGAAATAAATCTAAACTCAATGTTGAACTTGTGTTGAGGCTCAAACCATGCCCAACCCTGAGCTCAGCTTGCTGATCTGTCTGTGCTAGATGACATTCTCCTCCATCTCTCACTCTTGTTCTCATCAAGTGGGAACTACCTGTCTTCTGGGAACATTTAGCCTTCCTGCAAGGTTTCAGCCTTGGCATGTATCCTCTGTACAGTTCTAAAGTTAGAAGGGAAATAGAAATATTTCATTTCCTTGATTATGCCTCTACTCCTTCAAATTACTCCCAGGAAATGTCAATGCCAGAAGTATCTTGGAAACGGTGACTGAAATTAAAATCGTGCAGGAAGAATGGCCAGTCTTAATGAAATTATCCAGGAGACCCACATTGGGCAGTGAGTCCTCTTAGCTAAAGGCAAGCATTTTCTCCCTGGCTTTCCTGCTCAGAGCATACTCGAACCCTCACCACTGTCTGGGTGCCTCAATGGTCCAGGAAAGGCCAGTTGGCATCTCCAAGCTGATTACCATGTGCTGGGTGGAGGTGTTCCCCACTATGATTTCTTCAGTTTTAGAGTGAAACACTGTGTTCTCTTTCTATTTTTAGTCACATTTGTAACAATGGACTGACAAGTAAGTGACTCCTTGAACTCCTGTTACATGTCAGTCAGGGAGAGCAAATATAGCTCACTCTGACAGTTACTAAGTTAGAGCTAAAGAATTCTCAGCAGTGGAGGGGTGTGAATTTGCACATTCTTTAAGCTGGTTGTTTCCCGGGTGCTCTGTCTCTGCAGATAAAATGTGAAACATGATTTGGAAGCATGCTTGGCATCCACAGGTGACAATCAGACTCCTGTAAGTCTAATCATAGCACACAGGATACTCAGCAACGGGCTGGATTTCTAAACGTAATGGGCAGGGAGGCTGTTTCGTGGCCCAGAGACTCCTCTCACTTCACCTGTTTCAACTCCACAGTGAAGGCTCAAGGGACAGTATGTTACAAAAAAACACACAAAAAAAATCAGACTTTGGGATCAAATGGAAAACATGAGACATACAAAAAGTGTGTTTTCCTTTAAAAAAGCAAATTAAGTAGATGCAAATTGCTTCTAAATGTTACTTCTGATTCTTCTTGAAATCCATAAATGAAATGTTAAGCCTGTTGTGTTTCCTGATTTGCTTTTGTTTTGTCTATTACTCTTTCATGTTGTTATTGTAATCTGATTTCACTAAATATCATTTCTCCTATTTTACTTTAGCAAGTTATTCTGAATGCAACCATTCAATAGGCAGCATTTTAAGAGAATAATTAAAAGCTCATAATAAAGGCTTCCATTTTATCTCAAGGATTATCTATTTTATAAAGACAATTCCAAGTTACTTCTATTGTGCTGGTAGAATGCTCAATGTTCAAGAGCACATACGATATGATACTGTAACAACAAAGCAAAACTGAAGGAACAAAATAGTAGCAAACTCAGAGACTCCAAGAAGGAACTAGTGGTTACCATAGGGGAAGGTGCGGGAGGGCAGGTGGAGAGGGAGGGAGAAGGGGATTGTGGGGTACTATGTTTAGTACACATGGGGTGGGGGATCACTGGGAAAACAGTGTAGCACAGAGAAGGCAAACAGTGAATCTGTGGCATCTTACTACACTGATGGACAGTGACTGCATTGGGGTATGTGTCAGGACTTGATAATATGGGTAAGTGTAGTAACCACATTGTTTTTTCATGTGAAACCTTCATAAGAGTGTATATCAATAATACCTTAATAAAAAAAAGATATGATACTGGATGACTTTTGTACACAAATACATAATGTCAACAGTTGTTCCATGTTATCAAAATTCAGTTTCATTTTTAAGTTCTTAACTGTATTTTTTATGATCCTCCCTTATGACTAGTAAGTTACCTACGTGATTTTCTATGTTTAAAGACTGAGACACAAAGATAAGCTTCATTTAGTTTTTCCCAAAAAAAGTACTAGAACTAATCTTATGCTTTGCATCCTTATTTACCACAGTCCATGTTATCTTTCATGCCCTGTAACGTACATGTACAGCTCGGTAGACCCACCCCACTGCCCCTCCAAGACCTCCTAAGCCGTGCCATTAGATCCTCTGTAACTTAAAGTTTAGCATCAGTAAAATACCATTTATCGTCAAAATCATAACTGAGCATTTGCTTCACTTTTTGCCAAAACTGAAATCTGGCACTGCCCTGGGAACTATGCCTGCTCCAGGGGTGGTTGTTTTTTTTTTTTGGTCTTTGTTTTTTTTCTCCAATGCTGCAAATACTTGAAGGATCTGGAGGGAAGATAGGTGTCCTCCTTGATCCCTGCTGACTCTTTCAGAAAATTTTCCTGCCTCTTTTCTCATAAATCTCCGCTTCCTTGAAGTATGGGTCACCTGTCGGAGTCCCCCCAGTGTTAGCATCTCGTTCCTGAGTCTCCTCTCTGCCACTACTCCCACCGTGATTCTCCAGTATCGAAATAGGCACACAGATGGTCCATGTGATACCCTGGCCTCTCAACTTCATTACGTTTTCTTCTTGAATGGTCTTGTCGCACAGTCCACTCAGCCACCCACTCCCATGTCAAGCTTTAACACTGGCAGCATCAACAGTGGTTCTCAATTGTCCATCTCAGGACCTTCGTCACTCATCACCAGCATCATCTTTCCAGCCAACTTCCTGTGACCCGCTTTCACCAGCCAATCTGTCTTACCCTACCACCTTTCCACTGTCCGTCTCCCCCTTCCCCTCCCCTCTTATCAAGCTTAAATTCCGTGCTTATTTTAATCCCTCTCTTGCATTCACTCTCAACTCCCTTAACCCATTTTTTCATCTTATATGTCAGCAAAATCTAAATTTGATGGAACTCAGGTCTCTTTTTACCCCAGGATTGTTCTGGAACTATACACCTTGGCTTACAAAGAATACACAAATGTACAGACTAGATCCAGTTTATTCCTCCAAACCTTAAGATACGTCTTCAGGCATATCTCACAATCCCATCACATTCCTGTATCAATTCACTCCTTCACCTTGAGATCACATTTCACAGGTGCTTTTCCCTCAAGAGTCCAATTACTTTCACTTCCTTCATCCCAGCTGAATTAGGCCTCTTTTTTAATCTTATTAGCAAATAAAAGCAATCAAAAGAAGACTACAACATTGCAAATTAGAATGAAGGAAGAGGAGGAAAAACAAAGGTATTGGGCTGAAATTTGAGGTATTGGTATAAAGTGATTACTTTGAAATCTGTATACATCCCGGCTCTGTCTTCTGAGAGGGCACAGACACAATAACACCTTCATGGCAATTTGCATACTTTGTTCCTATTAAGAGGAACATGGGTACCTGGTAGAAATGGCCAATTCCAGGTATGAGTAGGAAAGATGGAAGATAATTGTGGAATATCTTGTGCCAAAAATGAAGGAGTAGGCCTAAATACACCAACTGGCTAGGTCTGGGACATTTTGATCATCCAAAAGGATAATGGCCATTAAAAGTATTATATATTAACTTAAACTAAGTATCCACGAGATGGTGCTGAATAAATAATAGATAAAAAGATAACTATAAGGGGCAATAGAAGATTTCCAATTATTAAAGGTAGAAGGAATGATAGACTTATAAAATGACCATTTGCAACCACCATATTAATAATTGTTTCAAGTAAGAATCATCAATGAATATTAATGCCATTTGGGAAAAGTTCTGGGGCAGTAAGATACTTACACAATCTCAAAGTACTTCCTCAAATATTACTTGATTACAAAGGGAATAAAATTTTCTTTAAAACGGAGAACTCTTACAGATAGAACCTTAACTAAGTGGGTTTACTAATTTGTTAGGCTGCTATAACAGAATACCACAGACTGGGTGGCTTAAGCAACAGAAATTATTATTTCAAAGTTCTGGAGGCTAGAATTCCAAGATCAAGGTGCCAGCAGATTTGTATCGAGTGAGGTATCTCGCCTTGGCTGGCAGAGAACTGCCTTCTTGCGGTGTTCTTACATGGCTTTTCCTCTACGCACACGGACTTACGGGGTGTCTCTTCTGTAAGGACATCAGTCCTGTAGACTCTGGTCCCCACCCTTCTGCCTTTACTTAACCTCAATTACATCCTTAAAGGCTCTATCTTCAAATACTGTCACACTGGGTTTTAAGACTTCAACATATGAATTTGGGGAGAGACACAGTTCAGTTCATAACAGTGGTCAAAGTTAATACCACCAATAATGGGGCAGACTGATAGCATATTCCTCTTGATGCGAGGCGCTAGAAGGACACAGCATCGCTTCTGCAGCATTCATGCCACAAATGCTAACCTAAATTAGTCATAAGGAATCAATCAGATAAATGAAAGTGAGGAACATTCTACAAACAACTAGCTGGTGCAATTCAAAAGCATCAGTGTGAAAGACGAAAGCAGGGGGAGCTTTCCAAATGCTCCACATGAAAGGAGACTAAAGCAATATGACAACTGGATGCAGTGTTGGGGCCTGAGCTGCTGTAAGGGATGCTGCCAGGATGACTGCAAAGGTCAAACACAGAAGGCCTTTTAGATAATAACACCATATCACATTGTAACAGTATCAATTTCCTGAATTTCATAATGGTGTAATGGTTATGTAAGAGAATGTTCTGTTTTTAGGAAATAGATGCTGAAGCTGTTAGGAGTGAAAGATCATGTCATCTGCAATTTACCCTTAAATTGTTCATCATGGAATAATACGATACAATAGATATGTAGAGCGATAAAGCAAAAATGGTAAAACGTTATCAATTTTAAATCAGGGGTAATGTTCTTGCCACTTTCCTGTAGACACGAAAAATTTTAATATAGAAAGTATTTAAAATACAACCAAAAATTTAGAAGTAAAAAACGCATGTAGCTATAATTCTAATTTGAAGATAGAATGAGATCTATCCAACTATTTTATTTTATATGTGATAAAACTAAAAGAGAAATTAAGTGATTTTCTCAGAAATGAGACTAATAATTAACTAAAACAACAGATTGTCCTATTTACAAAGAATTGTATTGTTTATTACTGTTTACAGTATTACACCAAAAGCACAGTGAGTTAAAAATAAAACATATTTCATCTAACAGGAAAAAAAATGCTTGTATCTTCATTGCCTCACAAAATCCCACTAGAAGTGATTTTTAAACAGTGTAAGTCCACAAGGCCAAAGAGATCAACAAAAATAACAGAACTTGGGATATAGGCAAGCAAGGGATTTGAATAGACATTTCTCCAAAGACATACAAATGCCCAAAAGGTAGATAGAAAGATCTAGACATCTCTAATCATCAGAGAAATGCAAATTAAAACCACAGTGAGATATCACCTCACACCTGTTAAAATGGCTGTTATTTAAAAGAAAAACAAAAGGATAACAAGTGTTAGGGAAGATATGGAGAAGCCTTGTGCTTTGTTGGTGGGAATGTAAAATGGCATAGCCGATGCAGAAACAATATGGATTCCCTCAAAAAATTAAAAATAGAACTACCATATGATTCAGCAATCCCTCTTCTGGGTATTTATCCATAAGAATTAAAAGCAGCATCTCAAAGAGATATTTGTACTCCCACGGTTACCTTGGCATTATTCATAATAGCCAAGGTATGGAAACAATCTAAATGTTGGCATATGCGCCAGATAGATGAAACTTGACATTATGCTAAGTAAAATGAGCCAGCCACTGGACAAATACTGCACGATTCCATTTCTATGAGGATCTAAAATAGTCAAACTCATCAAAGCAGAGAGCAGAGTGGCAGCTGCCAGAGGCCAGTGGGAGGGAGTGATTGAGATTGCTATTCACTGGGTATAAGGCTTCACTTAGTAAAATGAGTATGTTCCAGAGACCTGCCGTCCAACATCATACCTCTAGCTAACAATATTGCACACTTAAAAATTCAAGAGGGGTAGACCTAGCATTAAGTATTCTTACAACAAAAATCATGCAGTCATCTGAGTTTAATTTACCAAACTGGTATAAACTTAACAACATGTAAGAAAAGATTAATCAAAAATAAAACCACAGTCCATTATCACCATAAATATAGTTGTAAAAATAATAAATCAAATTCTATTAAACCAAATTCAGCACTATATATAAAGAGTGATACCCCATGTAGCAAGTAGGGCTTATATCATGAAAGCAAAGACAATTAAACCTAAGAGAACTATTGATATAATATTCCCAATATGCCCTAGGGCAAAGGAAAACTCACACCAACCAATCGGGTTGACAGATGTCTAAAGTCATTTGATAATTTTCAAACAATACTCCTGATTTTTAAGCAAATAGTTCCCCAATAAAAATAGTAATGGCAGAATACTTCATTAATATGACATAGAAAATAGAATTTAATACAGAAGCCAACCTCATGTATAACAGAAACATTCATGGAATTACTATAAAGTGAGGAACAATACACAGGTAAGATGCATACAGCTACTGCTATAGCTTGACATTATCTGAAATTTCTGACTGACAATCATTAAACCAGTAGTATAATAATTTAAAATGTCCACTTAGAAAACCCAAATGAGTCAACTAAGGAATGACTTTAAAGTATTAAGAGAATACATGAATGTGGCTTGTTATAAGAAATAATAGATTTTTTAAATACAAAGAATACCCCTCTAAAAAATGCAATGGGTGAAAGTTTATTGGCCAAAGAAATTTAAGTATATGTAGGAATAAATATTTGAAAATGTATTCAGGAGCTATATTGCATAAACCACTAAATATTTCTCAGAAACAAAAGAAACCTGACCTAATAGAAAAACTTAATAAGGTAAATATTTCAGTCTCACTCAAATTAACATATTGTTCCAATGCATTTCAACTTGAATTCTATTTTTTTTAAACTGTGAAGTGATTCTGAAGTTCATTAATCTGAAAGAATAAATAGTATCAAAGGTCAAAAAAATTATATAAAAGTAATAAAGGAATTTATATAAAAGTAATAAAGGAATAAGCAAACTACCAAAAGTCAGAAGCAGAAGCTAATATAAATGAGAATTTGGTATAATAGGGGGATTGTGAATCTGTACAGTGTCCTTTCAATGATGCGGGAATAACTGCTTGTCTAGTTATTTAAAACTAGTTCCTCACTTTATAGCCTCATTCAAAATATAGTCCAGATGAGTTAAAGAACTAGCAGTAATAAGTGAAATAAATAAATTAATAAACTATAAAAAATCCAAGTGAAAATACATGTGCATATGCACAAAAGAAAACAGAGTTTCCTAATAGGACTTAATCCAATGAAGGAATCCTAAATGAAGATGGGTAGATTTCATTACAAAACCTACAAAACTCTATATATCAAGAATCATTATAAATAACATAAAGACAGATGACCCAAAAGGAAATAAATGTATCAGGAAATGTTCAAATATCTTCAATTTATGAAAACTCATCAAACAAAGTGGCAAAAAATAAATAAGGAGAAACACACTAGAAAATGGATAATGGGCACAAAAGAAGAAAGGCAAATGGCCAGAACATAAGAAATCTTTTCTATGCTGAAATTTTTGTGTCTGCCAAATTTATGACTATCTATCTACCTATCCATCTATCTATTTATTCCCAAAACTGGTGGAATTCAGGGAAACTTGTACTTTTATATTCTACTATTTAGAGTGGGATTGTTAAATCTCTTCTGTAAAGGCCAGATAATAAATATTTGACCTTTGTGGACCATGTGGCCCCTGTCACAACTACTCAACTCTGCTGTTGTAGCACAGATTCAACCAAAGACAAATTAACATAGATGTGTTCCAATAAAACTTTATTTGTAAATACAGGCAGTGGGCCAGATCTGGTCCATGGGCCATAGTTCACAGACACATGGTTTAGAGAAAAAGTTGCAACACTTCTGTCAAATGCCTTGTTCGGTACATACTAACAGCCTTAAAAATTTGTGTACTGTTTGACCAAGCAATTCCCTTCTAGGAATGTATTCTGTAGAAACTGTTACACTTATGAGTATTGCTATTCATCAAATAATTTCTTTAATGTCTAATCTTGTGGTTTAAAATTTTTTTAAATATGCTTTACAATGGTTGACTATGCCATACCCCCAAATTATATAATAGAAAAATACTGTGACATCAGGAAATATTTAGAATCAATTGGAAAATAAGCAGGCTTCCATCAAGTATATACAGAATGACTCTAAACACCCTCGTCCATACATGCACACACATACCCCACATGGTAGATATTAAAGAACACAACTGCAAATCACACTGCCTGGATTCAAATTCAGGTTCCACAGCTTTCTGTATGAATTTGGTCAAGCCATTTAACTTATTAAGCCTCATTCTTTCCATCTGTGATTGGAAACAGCAATTGCAGTTAGCTCATTGAGGTGTCATGAGAATTAAATGAGATAATACATTTGAATACTTAGAATAGCTCAATAAATGCTATATATAAACAAACCTGACCAGTTCTGCATATATATTTATATATGTAGATATATAGAGAGAAATCTGGATAATTATAGGTGATTTTTGTTATCTTTTTGGCTCTTTATCATGTATTTTCTGAGTTTTGTACATGTATATCTTTTTTGTAATTATATGAAAATATTAATAATTTTACAGTTGGAGAATTTCATAAACCACTTTCAATAGCTCAGTAATGTAAAATTGTCTATTAATAAATATCATTTTCAGGAATTCAGTAAATTCTGAGGTGCACCAAGATAGTTTAAAAAGCAAAACCTCTCTCTGATTTTAGAAAAGCAATTTCACAGGCTGTTGATAGCCTTTTTCCCCAGAGGAAGAAGTCTAGAGATGTTTTTATCTAAGGTGAGACAGATGTGGATCTTAGGCCGGTAGCATATTGTCTCGTTGGTAACTAGCAGTCAGGGTAACCTGGCCGACAGCTGGGACACGAAATGTTCACCCAGCTTCAAAAGCTCATGCCTTGGCAGGAAACACTTCTGAGGGCAAATCCATGTGACCTTTGCTCCTTATCTGAATAAATCAGTAGGTCCAAACATTTTTCTAGTATCTGTGTCCAGAAATGTCTTCCTTGTATAGCATACTCTTTTCCTGTCCCTAACCATGCTTTTTTTGATGGCCAAGTGATCCACTTCTCCTGTCTTTCTGGAATATCTGAGGAATAAGCTATTAAAGTTCAAGTAAATCCAGGGAGCTACCTCAAGTTCCAGTAAACAGTTCCACAATCTCCTTCACAGTACTGCCTCTCTTTCTGGTTTCCTTCTCCTTTTTTTCTTTCTTCCTTCCTCCCACCTACCCTCCCTCCATCTCTCTATCTTTTCTGTTGTTCTTTTTTCCCTCCCTTCCTTTCCTCCCTCCCTCCCTTCCCTTCCCTCCCTCCCTCCTTCCCGTCCTCCCTTCCTCTTTCTTTCCTAACTGTTCTTGGAAAGATTGAATGTCCACTCTAACGTGTTTCATGCACATCATTAAAACTCCTGCCATGCAAATCAATGCTTCTGCACATCAAGGCTGCCTCATGTCATTATTCCCTCTACTCCAGCATGCTGGCTTTCTTTCAGCTCTGTAAACACTCCAAGCTTCCTTCCAATCATTCCTTCTCAACATGGAATTCAAAATCCCTAATTTACTGCAACAGTGCAGGCATGCAACAGATCCTGCCGTCAACACCCCCACATGAGGCTCTGTTCTGGGCAGCAGGTAAGGAGGAGAGAAGAGCATGCAGGGCCCCCACTACCCTGGGGTGGGTGGAGGGAGAAGCAGCCTGGCCTGGGGCAGTCGCTGCAAACGTTCTGTGGCTGGTTGTACCCTCAGTAGCAATGGCTGCTTCTGAACCAAGCAGTAGGCGCAGCTCCCCTCCCAAGCTGATGCATGGGTTTGGAGGTGTTTTGAGTAACTCAGCCAATAATCTGTCTCTCCAGCCCTTCCAGTGATTCCTTCAGCCTTCTATGTTCTCCTGATTACGAGGACTGGAGTGGACGCTGTGTGGTCTGCTACATAGAACCTTTCTAAGTCTTCCTGACAAGACTTTGTTTGCATGTCTTGAACATAATTCACAAGAGATTTGGGAAAATACTGAAAAAAATTAAAGGCTAAGACTGGTGCAGCAGGAGGAATATGAATGGGCAGAAGAGGCCATTATAAAATTCCCGTGACCTACCATATCATGGCATGTCACTGTAGGTTGTCAGTTGCAACAAATGGGCCACTCTGGGGGATGTGGACAGTAGGGGAGGCTATCAATTTTGGAGGGTGGAGGGCATATAGGAAATCTTTATCCTTTTCTCTCAGCTACTTGCCTGCAGTCTCAAAGCTTGTAATTAGCCAAGACAGGGTTTAAATATGAATCTGACCACAGAACCTGACCGCCTAGGAACTTCACAGCTGCTAACCATGTAGAGCTTCATTTACTCATTCAGTGAATAGTTATTCACAGTGACTCTACCAGGACTTATTCTAGGGGTCTTGATAATAGTTTAACTCACAGAAATAAAGGAATGGCAAGTGGCTTATTAGTGCCACAGAAGAGAGAACGTGCTTTAGCAACAGGTGCAAGTCAACACACATACACAAAGGACTGGGTGGGATCAAACATGCTCTGGTGCCTCTAAGCTCCAGACGTTCTCTTTGGAGTTGGGCAGAGATGAAAATCCCCCCCTGACAGTGTCTGCCGTGTCTGTACCTGTGGTGGCCACAGCGCCAACCCTCCGGAGTATTTGTGTGAGGAAGGGAACAGGCAGTCTCCGAGCTAATACCATGTAATAAGTTTATTGTAGTGGAATGAACAAATTCTGTGCAGAGAGCATCAGAAAGGGGAAGTGGGAGGTCAGAAATACTTCGAGGAAAAATCCCTGAGCCTTGGAGAATGTGAAAGATTTTACAATGAGTTTTCTTAATCTGGCCCAGTTATCCTACTTGAATTTCCTGTCACAATGTTGTATTTTAGGGTTTTCTTAAGGCTTAGAATCTATGAATACAATGTAATCAAGGTAAGTGTGAATAGTGCTAAATAAATCTTTCAAACCTGGGGATTCTTTTGTGTGACTTTTTCATTTTGCTTCAGTCTTCATACAAAGAACTTGTTATATATGACCTCATTCTATGAAGCTTCAAAGTATTTGTATGTACACATATAAAAAATATATACATATACTATATGTGGATATATTTTGTATACATATTGTGTACATATATAATTATATATTTATATATACACAAATGCAAATATACACAATTTTTATACATATCTGTGTGTGCGTGTATATGTATAATGCATATATATATATATATATACACACACACACATACATACATACATGAAATCATCCCACAACCTCAGCATTTTTGCAACATGTCATATGGCATTGATAATATCAGTATTAGTACTAAATGTAGGACCTTCTAATCACCCAGTTGCCTCTCCTAGCCTCCTTCGCATCTTGGTGCTTTGACAGAGGCCTCGCCCACCGCTAATCCTCCCGTCTCTACACTCCACACCTCTCTCACTTCCTTGTTTCTCCAACCAAATCTTCACAGAAAATGATTCCAATAAACTGGCGACGTGGAAGCCACCATGACAGATGAGTTTTCATACACACACAAAGATACAGAAAGAGTTCTCATGTTTCCTTAGGAACATAGATACATATGGAACATATTTTGTTAAAGAGCTTAAAGAGCTTCCACAGCTATTATATCATAACATCCCGTGGAAGAATACAGCGGCAGCCGCTCCACTCCCACTCCATGAATGAAGAACCGTCAGAGGAAGGTTATGACAATGGCTCAAAATCATGCACAATGTTAAGAAACTGGGCATGGAAACCATGTTTCCCAAATATTAGATTTTCCCTTTTTTCTATGTTATCAAATATTAACTCTTAAGGTTGCTAAATACATAGACAAGAAACATTTTTTTATGCTACATTCATGCTCTACTTGCAGATGCTGTTTAACATACTCAGAATTTCTCTACTTTTGGTGAAAGAAGCTATTAGAATTAGGAAAAGCTTAGTTCTGAGTATTTTCCCTGTTTTATACCTTTATACTTATGTAAAGGGCCAGGGAGTTGATGAAATAAACTTCAGAAAACCCATTGCCTTGCTTGTTCATGAAACTATGGTCATGCTTTGAAAATACTTTTTGGAGTCTTAATTTTTTTATGACAGGCAATACAGTATTCCTCAGACATCTGGTCCATCTCACCGTCAATGAGTCATAGGCTGATCCTAGGTTCCACAGCCGATGCTCCCCCGTGTGCAGCTTTGGGGCATCTGAGGACCGTGTGACTGTGTCACAGGCAGACTTGGTCTGCAAAAGCAGCAAAGGCGACACCAGACTGCAGATACCTTGTAGTAGCAGAAAATGTTTGCCACCAAGGTCACCACACAGCACAGACATGGGCATGTGGGGGAGGTGAGCCCGGCCTCCCTGCAGCTACCATGAGGGCCGGTCTGGGACTGGCCCCCATCACCTACTGCATCTGCCGTAACAGAGACATGGCTACCGCAAGCCAGGCGGCTTACAAGACAGTTTTATGGTCTCACAGCTCTGGAGGCTAGAAGTCTAAGGTGAAGATGTTGGCAGGGCTGGTTCCTTCTAAGAACAGTGAGCAAAGGGTCTGCCCAAGGCCTCTCTCTCTCCCAGCTTGTGGCAGTTTTCTGCCAGTGGCATTCCTTGGCTTCCACGGCATCACCCCGGTCTCTGTATTCATTTCCACATGGCATCCTCCCTGTGTGTATCTGTGCCTAAATTTCCCTTTTCACAAAGACACCAGTAAAATCGGCCACAGTATGATCTCATTTTAATGAGTTACATCGCACTGACACTATTCCCAATAAGGTCACATTCTGGGGCCGTGTGGGTCAGGGGTTCAACATGTGAATTTTTGCGGGACACAGTTCAGCTCATAACATCTAGGAACAGAGCTCATGGTCCAAACAAAATGCCCAATGGATGGGACTTACGCGCCTGGCATACAAAGGAGATAGGGGTGTTTTGTCTGATGCCAGGAGATCAATTAGAGTCACACAAAGGACTGAACTCAATTCCCTTATCAGATAAGGAGCAAATAACATTAATGCTTTATAGGGATGTTGTAAGCATCAAGTGACATAACTTCTAGAAAGTGTTTTTTAAACTGTAAAGCGTAAAGCAAATAGGAGTTGTTAAGAATATCACAGAAAGTTTAAGCATACTTCAGAAAGAACCCGAGTTTCCAACCATTCCTTCCCTTAATTAAAATAATTACCCTGGAGGATAAATGAAATCTGACAACCAAAGAATCCAAACTTTACTAGAAATTTATACAGCATTTATGCTAGGGTATATTTCTGTGAATGCATGAGTGTGAGTGTGTGTGTGTGTGTGTGTGTGTGTATTTTGGGGAGATACACTGTTAAAATGGCACTGTACTAATTCAGTAGGCAACAAAGTAAGGCTAGGGAACAATCTGATGAAAGAAATTTAACACCAAACCTTCAGGAAAAATCTATAAGATTCCTAGAACCAAGAAATGAGGGGCGAAGCCCTAACAAAGTAAAGAAGAACAAAGCATTTTCAACACTCAAGGAAACCTCCAGTGTCATGCTCTGTATAGAAAACCTTTGCAGACCTGTCTGAATAGTCTGCCTTGTTTGATAAGAAACCAACATAAGTCATCACACCAGTAAGTGTTCGGGCACCTGCTACAATCCTATTTACACACCTGGTCACCTATCTAATGGCACATTATCACTACCATTTATTTCTACCCAAAATGATTACATCTTAAGAATTCTTTTATTTGTGTACTTTACTAGCTCTTATATAACATGAATTCTATGCAAGGCACTGTTTTCAATTCCTTATCTGTATTAACTCATAATGAAAACTCATCTTGATAACAACTCTATAAAGTTTAAACTACTATTATCCCTATTTATCAAAAAGCAAAATATAACAATTTGTTTCAAAATCTTTCTTCTTACAAAAGGAGAATATGTTTTTTTCCAATGGATGACTCTCCTCTTTCCATCATTCCCACAATTTACATCAAGCATCAGTGGCTAACGGCTTAATTCTAGTAAAAATGACAAAATATAGTCAGAGGGGTTTCAGTAAAATCTTTGAAGTGAACAGTTAGCCCCACACAAAATGTGCTATGATTAGAGGTCACATTGAGATTTTCTAAATAGTGTCAACTCTAATGAAGGAAAAGTTCCCTTCTCACACAACAAAGAACTCCAACTTGTCTTTTTTTGATTCTGTGTATCTCTTGAGCAGTGTAGCTCTTCTATATTTTAAAAATTCATACAGTTCAAAAGGCTTTGATTTTATGCTTAGTACTTTGTTATAAACATGATGAATATCTGCCATTTCCTATTCTAAGCAGGAAAGAGATGTTCTTGCTTTTTTTTTTTTTTACATTTTATTTCTCCAGCAAAATTTTCTTAAATTTCTCCCCATTTATTGTGCTCTTTCAAGGTCAGGCAAAACAAACTAGGAAAAAATACTCCGGAGAGTGGTAGACTGCTGAGCTTTGCTCTCACTTTGTTAGGCACAAAAGTAACCCAAGTATGACACTGACTTTACTCAGTGGGCATCTTAGTTATCTCAGACTGCGTAATAAACTGTCTTAAACTAGGTGGCTTATCAACAAGAGAAATTTATTTCTATCTGGACGCTGGGAAATCCAAGATCAGGGTGCCCACACAGTCCGCCCTGGTGAGGAAATCTTCTGGGCTGCCGGCTGCCCACTCCTCATTGTACCCACACACGGCAGGGAGCAGAGCAGGGGGTCTTTCTCATGACTCTAATTCCATCCACAAGGGCTCCACACTTACACTCATTTAATACTAATCTAATAGTAATTACCTCCCAAAGGCCCCACCAGCTAATACCATCGCATTGGAGGAAAGGTTTTCCGCATCTAATTTAGGGGGAATGAAAACATTCAGTGCATAACACCGGATTTATTCTGACAGATCATGGGCACAAGTAACAGAGACGGCAAATACCCAGGAGCAAGACTGACACTCCTCATTTAAACAGAAGGGTAGTTTTGGGGAAGGTTTGGTAAATTTAAATTTCATTTTGCAATTTTATATTTCAAGTTATAGATTTGTACCCGATGCTTGATATTCATATATCATCATCAACATTAACCAGCAGGTGAAAGCATATTGTATGCAAGGGCACATACATTTGAAATCAAATTTCCTTCTTTGAGAAGTTAACATAACTGGTACTAAAATTAGATTTAAAAAAAATTTTTTAAGAGTTCAGGGGAAAGACCTTAGAGCTAAGAATTAAGCTGTCAAAAATATAAACATTTTATGTATTTGCCACTACTACAAATGTATCTGAGGTTGTTCTTATGCAATATTTAATAGGCAACTGCCAACATGGTCCTAAAACAACTGGTGTTTTTTAAATAAGACTGAAGCCTAAGAGGTTGTGTAATTTGCCCAGGGCCACAGAGCTAGTAAGTAAAATGCAGCACTGTAACTAGTTCGGAAGCCCACAGTTCTTAACCACACAATTCTGAATCAAAATCCTACCTCTTGTGTATCAGATAATGACACCCCTTCTCCCCTTAAAATGTACAAACTTTCTCATGGTATCTATAACAGTCCTTAATAAACAACTCACCCTGAATATTTATGTGTTGGTTACATATTGCTGCTTAGTGAATTATCACAAAATTTGCCAATTTAAAATAGCATGTGTGTATTATCACATAGTTCCTGAGGGTCAGGATTTTGAGAGCAGCTTAGCTGGGGGCTCTGGCTCAGAATCTCTCATGTTGCTCTCAAGCCGTCATCTAAATGTTTGACTGGGGCGAAGGACCTACTTCAAGGTGGTTCACTCATATACTTGTTGGCTTCAATTTCTTGCCACACAAACCTCTTCATGATGCTACTTAAGGGTCCTTATGACACGTCAGCTGGCTTCCCCCAGAGCAAGTGATCCAAGAGAGAGCAAAGAAGAAACCATGAGGTTTTGTATACTAGCCTTAGAGATCACATACCATTACTTCTGCTTTAGCCCATCGTGAGAAATGAGTCCCTAAGTCCAACCCAAACTCAAAGGGAAAAGAATTAGGCCCCATCCTTTGAAGGGAATGCCAAAGAATTGTGAATATATTTTTAAGCCCACCACTTGCATCTATCTTACTGTAAATATTTTAAATGATTCTGGTTCTGTGTCATTGTTTCTTCCTGCTTTCTTGACTCCATTGCAATGTGCCCACAAATGCTAAGGTAATGAGGGCTGGACACTCCCTCAACTTGTCCCAGGTCACCATTCATACCTATTGCGAGGGTCTCCATCAGAAGAAACACAAGAACAGTCCTTCACCGAAGCCCTGCCCTGCAGCCATGTGACTCCTTGACTATTCTCTTCCTAGTACATTGACCAAATTGGCAAAAAAGCACAGTTTGCTCCAGACCACGACTGCTAACAGCTCCCCCCGGGTCGCCACGCCCTGCCTCTGCCTGCTGTGGTCCAGCCTTCCCCCCTCAGGTGCCCCTAGTCAGCCGGCCTTTCATTCTGCTCACTTTCTAGCACCGCTGCCTCAGAACCTCACGCTCAGCTTGCACTGACTGGCAGACTGAGTCACTATCAGCCAGGCTATTAACACTAAGGGCTGAATAATTGCTGTGGAGGCCATCCAGGGCATTGCCCTCCCCGCCCCCCGCCCCCGTATCTACTCTACTAAAAATTTACCGTCCTTTGGGGCCCAGATCCAATGCTGTCTCCTCCATGACTCAATCTCTGATTAGCTCCAGTTGGAAATACCTTCTCATTCGGACACCTACGGCACAGTTTCTGCCTCTTTGAGGAAACTTTGGAGTTTACCATGTATTATAATGAGCTGTGTATCTGTTTATCCAGCCAATAAGCAATAAGCCTCTTAAGGGGAAGGAACAGTATTGCTCATTTTTGTCTACAAACTTTAAAAATCATGTGTTCAATAAATACTTGTTCAATCAAATTGAATTTTAAGTATTCAACACCTTCATTTTTAAAGACTGAGCAAAACCCAAGCCAGCAGAAAAATTTCCACTTTCTGATATAAGCTGCCAAAATGCCTTAATAACCTTGGCATTTGTAGGACATTTTTTATTTCTGAAGTGCTTTCAAAATAATCTCTCACTAACTCTTCAGTGGCTCTGGCCTTGCTCAGTCCGGTAGTAGGGTGATGACTTCCAGGAAAACGGGGGAGGCTTTCCAGGAAGGGGTGAAGTTGGATGCTTTCCACAGGCATGGAAATAAGAAAAACCCAGCAGGTTCCAAATGAAATAGCCTGGCAGTCACCACAGAGGAGCTGAAGTGGTGGAGATAAACAAAACGGAAAGCAAAAACATTCTTTTCTTTTTTTACTATAGATGACATTATATTCCTACATCTAAGTTCTCATTTTTATAAATTCTAGAAAATAACTCAAGTTCTCTCCAGTCTTACAATCTATTTTTGTATTAATTAAATGTCCTGAATCCAGAAATATAAATTAGGGTTGTATGGTTGTTAGAAAGTGAGCAAAAAACAAATTTGTTAAATTCATTGAAGAATATCACAGAGGTAGCCAACTTTAAGTCAGATCGTTATGTAAACATCTAGAGTTCTTGGAAAAATCATTTTAGAAAACCAATTCTTCCTTTTAACACAAGGAATTACCATGCTTGCTCTCTCTACAATAGCTATTAATTCATAAAATACAGACTCCACATCATTTTTCAGGAGCATATCTGCTAACTAAATGAGAATACATGTGTACATAAAATTTAAGAAAGAGTGTGCCTACCTGAACAGAAGCCTTCATATATTTACAGTGTGTTCCAGGGCTCAGGGTTCGTCACAAGTCACAGCTGCAGCAGACCCTCCACACTTAAGCCTTAGGTCATATGCTGTTGCCCACAGTGGACCTCTTGTGGTGGAAGAGTTTCAAGGTTAACTGCTGCATGAGGCCTTCTATCTTCTCATCAGAATTACTTGCTTACTTTCCTGAAATATCATAAAATCATGTTTAATATAATTTATTTCAACATATTAGTCACACATCTACTCTATGTCAAGCACTATACTTCCACTAAATATCTTTAGCACTCAGTCTTGTATTACAGTTCATTGTGTATAATAGTGTTTCTAAGAAATTGTAGGCATCTTGACCACAGAGCTGATATTGTTATCAACACATCTCTTTAGGAGCTTCACGCATTCTTAATGATTCATTATTTAAAATGGATAATCCTTGAACACATTTTCTCATGGAAGCAATATTAAATCCATTAGATGACCTCTTCCAGGTCAGAACATAAAAGGCAATCCTTGTGTCCTGTTGGTGGGATGTAATTGGTGCCACCCTTATGGAAAACACTACAGAGGTTCCTCAAAAAATTAAAAATGAAACTACCATATGATCCTGTAATTCCTCTTCTGGATATTTATCCAAGAAAATTAAAACATCAATTTGAAAAGATATGTGCATCCCTAAGTTCATTGTAGCATTATTTACAGTAGCCACAATATGCAAGTAACCTAAGTGTCTATTGATAGATGAATGAATAAAGAATATGTACACATACACACACACACACACACACACACAATGGAATAATATCCAGCCATGAAAAAGAATGAAGCCTTACCATTTGCAAAAACACTGATGGACCTAGAGAGTATTATGCTAAGTGAAATAAGTCAGACAGAGAATGACAAACATCGTATGATTTCACTTATATGTGGAATCTAAAAAAATAAAACAGAAACAGACTCATAGATACAGGAAACAAACTACTGATTACCAGAGTGGGTAGGGTATGAGTAAAATAGGTGAGAGAGATTAGAGATACAAACTTCCAGGTATAAAATAAATCATGGGAATGTGATGTTTGAATTAGGAAATATAGTCAATAATATTATAATAAGTTTGTATGGTGACAGACTTATTGTGGGGATCATTTCATGTGTATAAAAATATCAAATCACTGTGATGTACACCTGAAAATAATAAGATATTGTACATCAATTATATTTCAATTAAAAAAGTGTATAAGGTGGCCAAGGAAGGGAATTAAACTCTGCTCCAAAATTGCTTGTGAGTTTCTAAATACATTTTCTAAAAATATCTGAAGGGTCATTTGGTGATATAAACAACATTTCTAGAAGAAATATATGCCAATAAATCTGTACAGTGATATCAAGACTCATGTATAGTAGTAAAAATTAGAAAAACATACACAACCAACAATAGAAAATTGTATCTTAAATGTAACAATAAATTCTGTTTTCTTCATACATTAGAACACTCTGCAGTCACTAAAAATTATGTTGTAAAAATTAGTGTATGTGTAAAAATATTTACAGTATATTAAGTGAAAAAATATGAACAATTTATTCATTTGTCTAATATATTTGAGGCTATTTTTATGACAGTTTTTTACAGGAAACCATCACTACGATCCTAAGATAATTGGCCCTAAGTGCTGAGATCTCAAAACCATGTGTTTGTGTGTGTGTGTGTGTGTGTGTGTGTGTGTGTATTTGTGTGAAGGACCCAGATGAAAATATTTTTTAATGCTTGATTTTATTGATATATTGAGCCATTATAAGCCAGGCTCCTGACAATGTACAAAAAGTGGTTTTGTAAACTTAAAGAAGTTAACCAAAAAATAATTTTAAAAAAAGAAGAGGAAAAAAGAAAGAAATTAAGATTCAAAAAGGTAGAAAATAGGACTTGAAAAAGAAAAAATGCAGAAATAAATAAGACATAAAACCAAAAAGTGAGGAATTTTTAAAAGCCAAATATTGATTTTGGGAAAAGCTAATCCAATTGATAAATCCCTTGGCAAAAAGTGATAAAGACCAAAAAACAGAGAAGACATAAGCTGCCAATTTTCAGAAATAAAAAAAATAAAAATACCTGTACTAAAGATCCTACAGCTACTAAAAAGATAATAAGAATAAGCAAATCTTTTAAGAATCCAATTTGCCAAAACTGACACAATAAAAAATAGAAAATCTAAATGATCCTTTATCTATTAAAGGACTACAGTCTATAATTTAAAATGTTTTCACAAAGAAAACTCCAGATGCCGATGACTTCATTAGTGAATTCTTTCAAATATTTAACACCAGTCTTGATTAAACTCTTCAGAGGCCAGCATAGCCTTGATAAGAATACCTGGCAAGAATATTACAAGAAAGGAAAATTGCATTAAATTTCTCTCACAACATAGATGCAAAACACTTAAAAAATAATCAAATCTAATGATACATAAATATCATGATCAAGCTGGGTTCAATCCATGAATGTAAAGTTTTAAAAACTATTGAATCAATTAATATAATTAATTACATTAACAAAATAAGGAGAAAAACCATATGGATCACACTAACAGAAAAACATTTGATAAAAATTTAAAAACCTATACTTGATTATATATAAAATTAGGACTGAAAAGGAAATACCTTAGTATAATATAATCATTGATACCATTTAAAAAGAGACTACACAGAAAATGTTTTACTTAAAGTTGAAAGACTAAGCTTTATTCTCTGCTATTGGGAATAAGAGAAGCATGTCTTCTATTATGACTTTATTCAACAATACAAAAGAAGCCCTCACCATTGCAATAAGGCAAGAAAAACAAAGAAAAGTTATAAGGACTAGAAAGGAATAAAGAAATACAAGTGTCATTATTCACAGATTCTTGTGTGTATAGAAAAATTTTGAGGATCTACAATAAACTATTAGACCTAGTTAAATTAAAAATGTTGCTAGCTATAAGGGCAATATAAGTTATTAGTTGCTATTCTAGGTACTAGATAAAAACAAAGACAAAATGAACTTTAAAAAAATTAATTTATAGTAACATCAAAAACATCAACTAGAAATTAATTTATTGAGAGTCATGTAAAACCACTACAGAAAAAAAACAAAAACAAATTAAGGAAGGCCAAAATAAATGGAAGGGTATCCCATGTACATGGATTGGAATATTGATATTTTTAACATATCAATTTTCTTCAAATTGCTCTATAGAGTCAATGCAATCTCCTTCAAATTTCTGCAGGGATTTTTGTGGAAATTGACGAACTAATTCTAAAATTTTTATGGAAATTCAAAGGAATAAGGATAGAGAAGGCAACCTTGATGAAAATTAAATTTAAAGGACTTCTAATACTAAATATTAAGATATTACACTATCAAATACTAAGAATTATTAGAGAGCTTATAGTAATTAAATAATGTGATATTGGTAGAAGGGTAAACAAATAGACCATTGGAACAAAATAAAGAGTCTAGAAACAGTCTGAATAAATTATCACCTAATTTTCAACAAAGGTGTCACTTTAATATAGTAGGAAAGGGAAGGACTTTTCAGTAAATGGTACTGAATCAATTAGAAATCCAAATGGGAAAAAAAAATCCTAACTCCCACCTGTACCACCAATAAAAAATCAGTCCCATATGGATCATGGATTAAAATGTAAAAAGTAAAACACTAACACTGTTAGGTAAAAATATAGAAAAATGGCTTTACAGCCTTGGAAAACAAAGATTTCTTAAGAATAAAAAAGGATAACCATAAGAGGTAAAATTGATAATTCAGACTTTATTAAGAGGCACATCAATCCATCAAAAGACATCAAGAGCGGAAAAGCCAAGCCAAAGCTCCAACATGCAGAGAGTCTGGAGGTCATCGTCTCCATCCTTTAGCAAGAACATTGGGATCAAACTGAATATAAACAAATTTTCTTAACCCACGGAAGAAATGGGATTGCAGGGAAAATGACCTTCCTAAAGCCTGGAGAAAGAGGTCTATGAAGAGCAATATAGCAACTGAGATTAACTGACCTAGGGTGGAAGTCACTGGGGTCACAAACTTGTAGGAAGCACTTCAATAGTGATTTCTACAAACTGATGGCATGTAGAGGGTGACAAAACAATCCGTTTCACTCCTTTATGAGACAATCTCCCTGAAGGAGAAGGGCATTGAACTAAGTAACTTCAGGAATGAGTGAAGTCTTTAAGGCTAAAAGTAAAAGAAACTGTACTCTATTTCATTAAGTTGAATCCCTCAGGACTAATGGGTTCACAATTCTGATACCTGTGTACTGCATACATATACACGGGAACTGAACAATTAAATAAATAGATGGTGGGCTGTGGAGCCAGATTTTCACTGTTGGAGTGGGAGGTTAGTGATAAGCAAGTGAAAGGCTAGAATGGCCCATGTGATAATGGATTAGAGTCTGTACATGAACCCATTTAGCTGAGTATAAATTCATCAGAACGAATTCATTTAGCTCATACAGATAAAAATGTTTACACATAGAAATATGTATAGATACATGCATACACACAGGCTAGTATGTGCACATACATTGCCTTGCTCTATCAGCTGAGAAGGCCTAGAAGCAGTGGTAATTCAATAACAATGAGTACACCTACTGCCCAGATCTTGGTTTATCATTCTCTAATAAAAGGAGTCAGGGCTCCTTGAAGAAATGGCTGATTCTAGGACATGAACTATATATATCTACATGTACATACATACAAATGAGAAATATATAAAATGAGACTGGAGCATCTTTATAGTGTCAGAAACCAAGGAAGTGTTCAAAAAGAAAAAAGCCCACAGTATTGGGGGGTACATCAAAGGGATAGAGAAACAACCAAAAGAGCCCTCAACACTCAAACTGGAACAATTTGATCAACAAGATAAAAGAACATTGGGTTGCAATATAAAATAAATATATTTGAGTTCATATTGATATAAAGTGACTGAATAAATCAATAAATGAGGGAGAAGAAACAAATCTGTTGTGTGGAGGTTTTCCAAATAATTCATGAAGATACTCTACCCTGAAGGATGGGAAATATTACAAGGTAACTCTCCCTTCCTGAAGTGTGGGCTGAGCGGTGACTTCTTCTTAAAGGGCACTGCCCAGGAATGGAGAAAGACCTTTAGAGAGAGACCTCACGGGCCCGACCTCGACCAGGCGATCCACAGTAACATCACCAACAATAAGTTGTGTTGATAGTGTGTATTCGGGATATGATGCCAAGAAAATGACTCTTTACTCTGTGCTCTTCCTCCCAAAAGCCCATGGTGCCAGTTTAATCATGAGAAAAACATCAGACAAATTGAAAATAGAGGATCATTCTACAATATACCTGACCATACTCTTCAAAATCCTCAAGGTCATCGAAAACAAGAAAAATCTAATATACAGTCACAGCCAAGAGAAGCCTAAGGAGACATGACAACCGAATGTAATGTGATGACCTAGATAGGCTTCTGTACCAGAAAAAGGACATTAGCTAAAAACTAAGGAAATTTGAATAAAATACACATTTTAGTTAATATTAACATATCAATATCAATATTGGTTCATCAATTATAACAAGTATGCCACACTAATGTAGGATGTTAATAACAAAGGGACCTGGGTAGGTGATATATGGGAATTTTGTGTGCTACCCTGTAATTTTTCTGTAAACTTAAAGCTGTTCTAAAATAAAAGTTCACCTTTAAAATAACCTGTACCACAGAACAGGGGTAGATATTGGTCATACCTATATCCAAGACTCATATATAGACAACATATAGACTCGTGTCCAAATGTATATAGAAAATGTCCAAAATATATAGAAAAAGACAACTTGATGAGGAAAAAAATGGTCAAGTGAACTGAGTGTTTCATAAACTAGAATACAAAAATGGCCAATAAGCATCTAAAAATGTACTCAACATCATTAGTCATCAAGTGAATTAAAGCTATAATAAGAAACTGTATTACACCCCTCTGAATGGTAATAACTTTAAAAACTAACAGTGCTAAGCATTGGTGGGCTATCAACTGGAAGTCTTAACCACTGCTTTTGGGAAGATAAATGGTACAAGTACTTTGGAAAATTAATTTTTATCTATGAAAGTTAAATATATTTATGCTCTAGGCTCAGCATTATTCCTAATGGCCCCAAGCTAGAAACAACCCCCGTGTCATCAACAAATAGAATAAATAAGTATTGGTATATAGTCAAATAATGGGGTACTCCACAACAATGAAAGAGGACATTTTATTACTATGTTAACAATATGGATAAATCTCACAGAAATGAGCAAAGCGAGCCAGATACTGAAGAGTACCTACTATATGGTATCATTTACGTAAAGTTCTAAAAGTAGGCAAAAGGAACATGTGGTGATAGAATTCAGATGAGTGTTACCGCAGGGGGAGGAAGTGGCTGAGGGGAAGCATAGAGAGGCCTCTGGGGTCCTGGAAACAATCCATCTGGATTAGAGTAGTGAACATACATGTGCGTTCACTTCAGAAAAATTAATGGCTCCCTGGACATGAGATCTGTGCATGTGACTGCATGCATGTCATACTTGCACGAAATAATTTACAGAAACCACCACACTGAGATAGTATGTTTCGACCATTAGTTTGTCAAAAATCTTAAAGTTTGGTAATGTACTCTGCTGAATAAAGAGGCCTTCCAAGCAGTGCTGGTGGGAATGCTACACATTACAACCCCCAGGGAGGGAATTTGATGCTGTTATGGGCTGAACTGTATCTTCTCAGATTCCTAGGTTGAAGCTCTAATGCTAAGTACCTCATAATGTGACTATATTTGGAGACAGGGCTTTAAATAGGTGACTACATTAAAATGAGACCATTAGTATGGGCCCTACTCCAAACTGACTGGGGTCATTATAAGAAAAGGAAATTTGCACACAAATATTTGGGTACATAAAGTAGAGGCCAGGTGAGGACACACAGAGGAGGCGGCCAAGGAGAGGAGACTCAGGAGAAGCCGAACCTGCGGACACCTGGCGCTTGGACACCCAGCCCCCAGAACTGGCAGAAGGAACCTTTCTATTGTTTAAATCACTTAGTCTGTGGCATTTAATTATGGCAGCCCCAGCAAACTAATATATTATCCTTAAATTATATGGGTGTCCCAAAAGTCTTAGAGCGATCCTAAGCTTTATTAACTTCAGAACTATAAATGCTACCAGCTTACAAAAATAATTTTAATGTTTACTTATGTTTCTTATATACCTATTTACTGTTGTGAATTTAAATATTTTTATTTACTTTAGGCTCTCTGATTAAGGCAAACATTGATTTAAAAATCAACATTGAAAATTATTTCTCCAGACTCACAAAATTAAATATGTAAATGAATTTAAATAATTGAACTGTCAAATGAAAGCAATCCCTAAAAACTGAAAGTAACATTAAAAAATACACTGTGTATAATACACAGTATAATATATATAATAACCATACAAAGGGGGAACTAATCCGCATGACTTTAAAGCATAGCAATTTATATATGCTTATATGTAAAGCCTTAAGGAAAATATTGCAAAGAAAAAAACTTTAATTGTTATAGTAATCATATTAATCATATTTTCAATGGCAGTATTGTTATTTTTATTCTATTATTTCTTTGGATTAGATAAGGAAAATGGATAATTACATTGGTGTCAGTGAGAACTGGGATATGGGGCCTGGGATAAAGAAAATACAAATTTAACATCATCACAATTAAGTAAAAACCCTGTTGTCCTGAACTTGAATAGGAAATATCTGAATAGATCCCTTGTTTAATTATAAATATCCACTGTGAACACCTGTTGGGAGACAATAACCCCTGGGTGTCTCACAGTTCTGCACACCTTGCAAGCAGAAGCATTGACTGCCCTGTTCCTATCATTTCGAGGATGTTTGTATAGAGAACAGACTTGGAAGAAAGGGCAGGCATGCTTATTGCTCACCAGAAGACCTCCAGGATCCCTAAGCTCAGTGTTCCTCTCCAGTAACACGCCCGCCTCATCTGTGCGTATCATTTGGTCCTCCCTGTGGGAACTGGGGTCTGAGATGCTGGTGCAAAAATGCTGATACCCTCGTTACTTCTACTAAGTTGAGTAACAAACTTACTATCTTTGACCCAGGGGTCTCTTGTCTTCCACCAATATCCATGAAACTATAGGAGGCAAATTTATTAACTTACAAGTGGGTAAAATCTACTTCACAGTTCTTAAAAATCCCTAGAAACTAGATTCTGCCTGGTAGCAAAAAATACCTCTACCACCCAGATTGTTGTCTAAATATTGTTTCCCACCAAAAGGAAAAAGGGCTCCTTGGAGAAATGACTTATTCCAGGTTTGGGGCAGGAAATGTATTAGAATGATCCTGGAACATCTTGGTATCCCTGAAGACACAACAAAAAATGAAGTTACCTGAGACACTTAGGATCTAAAGGACTCAGGAATTTGAATAGACTCCCACTAGAACAATTTGAGCATCTGTAGAGAAAATGGACTTTCCATGGCCAGGATTCTCACCTGCCCCTGGTCTGCTTGCTCACTACGCATGTGCAATGCTCACAGGCACCGGCTTCCATACGTGTGGGCAGTGAGTTATTATTAACACTGTATAAAGAGCTCCGCCCAGTGCTCTGGGACTGCAGGGCTGCGAGATGGTGGAGAAGCCCGGAGGGAGAGGCCGGCTTGCTGCATGCAGTCTTACCCTTAGGTGGATGGGATTCTAGCGCTTGCCCTGCCACCACCAGGAGAATAAAGCTGGGTATAAACCCTTTTCCCCCAAGAACATTCTGTTGTTGTTTCTCTGTCTTACTGAGTCCACAGGGAACTTGCTTGGAGCTAAAGCCCTCAGGTGAGACAGCATCACAAAGGATGTTAATTGCAGTAGATAAAAATGTATGAAATGTGTTTAAGTCTATGGGTAAATAATTATAATTTTTTAAATCTCATCAATTACCTTTGGAGCATACTAAGAAATCAAAACATAATTTTGAAAACTGTTAAATAAAGTGAAAGCATCTAGTATTTTTCTGCTTTCCCTACATATATTGTACCTCAGTATAAGCAAATAGTTAATGTGGGTAAGTTTCTGTTTATATAACTATTTCAACCATTATATGAATTTTCATGTCACTATTTTACAGTTATTATGACACGAACTTAAACAATCATACTTCAGGTACTTCCTGATGGGAAGTACACACCACCACCTATAAAACAATTTTGCCAAAATAATCACATCTAACTCTGATGAAGCCTCTAGATCTACCTACCAATTTACAAGAAATAAAGGCAGGAGTACATGGTAAATGATAATACAGGAATGCAATCAGCAAATTTAATAGCACAAATACCCAATATATTAACAGCAAAAATAAGCAAGGAAAAGAAAAACAAGGAGGAGACACCTATAAAGGAATTAGACCTTGTTTTGGTACTTGTACCTAAGTACAGCAACAGAATTAGCATTTATAGAATGATAGGGGAAATACAACCACTAGATATTTGATATTAAGTAATTATTCATCTGGGGAAAGTGTGAGATAATATAGTGGTTCTATTTTAAAACAAGAAAGTTCTTGCCTTTCAGATACATTCTGAAATATATACAGGTAAAGATGACGTCTGGGATTTACTTCAAAGTAATCCCACATGGAGAAAAGAAAGAGACCAAACATTGTGATGATGGGCTCTGGGTACCTGGGAGTTTATTAATAATATTCTCTACTGTTGTGATTGTTTTATTTTTTCCATGCTTAAGAGTTTTTTAGAAACAGGAGTAAAATTTTTTCTATGAAAATAATGATGATAAATGAACAGCAGAAAAGAATCCAACCTGAAGTATGGATTTCTCAATTTAGTGTTCGACTATGCTGTCTTCCACAAACAAAACTTCCTCACCTCTAGATGATGCAAAAGACAGTACACTGAAGTGAATTAGTCTCTTTAATAGTTTGCTTGCAGCATTTAATTTTATAAAAAAGAAACTGATGAAACTGATGGGATAATTCACTTTACAATTACTTAGGAGCACTTCACAGCCCAAGCTAGTCTAAATTCATAGGAGTAAGTTACCCAAAGAATTAATGACCATGCGACCTATTACTTCATATTACCTAAGCTGCTGAAGAAACTGGTTACCTGAAAAATTATGTATTTTTGGAGCTTGTCAGATTTAATTTAGGTTGAGCTGCAAGGCAGAGTTAACAAGCATTTCCCTAGTTCTGGTGCCTAAAGAACCACAAGTGTGTCTTCTACAAGGCCAGTGGATTATAATATGTTGGAGGACGCCTACCTGCCACAGCTGTGCCGTCAAGGCTGCCAGAATTTTACATCTCAAAGCCGCAGAAACCTCTACTGAATTTAACAGCTGTCAACAGCTAATTGCCTGGTAGCATACCTGCTTTCCTCACATCTAGCAACTGATTTGAGATTTGAACTGGTGCTTGATGTGTTACATCAAGGGCTTACAAATTCTTGAAAGCAAAACCAGGGTTAATGCAAAATCAGTCTCTTCCACTTACTTTTTTCACCAATTTGGTAGGAATAAATTTGGCTGTCCCAATACCAAGAAAGTGATCTCACGAGGCTCAAAGGGTGCCTTTATGTCTTACGTCAAAATATAAATGTGGATATGCAAATACTATCTTCTGATTTCCTAATTTACCTAATTTTTTATCCTCTCCATAGCTGCCAGACTCAGCAAGTAAAAATATAAGACACTCAGTTAAATTCGAACTTCAGATAAACAACAAATAATTTTTTGGTATGATCCTGTTCCATGAATATTTAAAACAAGTACATCTCATACAATATTGGGGACACACGTATACTAAACAGGCATTTCTTGTTCATCTGATATTCATATTTAACTAGGCGACCTGCATTGTATCTGGCATCCCTTGCCCTCCCTGCTATCAGCATTAGAGAGAATGCTTCTGAAACTTAAAAGGCGCTATGAGTCCTTTATCATCATTTCAACTAGTTCTATTCTTACAGAACGGGAAACTGCGATAGGCTGGTGTGGTGTCTCAAAGGGATCATTGTTGAGAGATAGCCAACTACATACAGTCTTTCAAACTCAGTCTCAAGAACAAATTTTCACCTGAGAAGCAAAATCGTGAGAGAGCAGTTCAGTTGGTTTGAAAGGTAGATTCACTTGGAAAAAGTTAAGTGGTTTGGTGACCTGGCATGCTATACAAAGTGTCTACTAACTTTTCTCTGTAACTTGGATCAATGGCAATCTTGCTGAAGAAATCAGTCTTTACTAGAGAATTGTTTCTCAAATTTTAAGAATCTGGAGCAAGCAAATCACCTGGGGATCTTATTAAAATGCTGATTCGAGTTCAGTAGGAATGAATTCTGCATTTCTAGCAAGATCCCAGGTGATCTTCCCATTGCTGCTGGTCCATATTATGCTGTTTGAGAAGCAAGGTTCTAGGGTAAAGCACTCTGCTTATGCTGTTCAAGGTTCATCGATACCTAGAGATGCTAACGTCGAGGACCCAAGTCTCAGAGGGCTTTGAGAATCAGGGTAAGTGCATTATGCTCAAAGCTGGGAATATAGCTAAAATTTGATTAAACAGTGATTGAGAATGTACTGACGCCATCTAATTGTATATAACACTTGCCTGAGGTAAGTAACAGAAATAAGAGAAACATGGGTCAGAGAACTGATATTTATGGAAAATGTTTTTGAAAAATAAGCAATCCACATATATCTGAATCAGGGGCTCTTACCCTGAGGTTTCTGAGTAGTCCAGGTATTTGTGGGGGGGGGGGGTTCACAAAACTTATGACATTTTACACAAAAGTGGCTTCCAATAATGCTGGGCTGACATTTAAAATACTTAACAGCTATGGCTCAGGTGCCAGCCAGTAGGAATGTAAGCTGACCAGTTACGGCAGCTGCCAGCCAGTACTAATCAAGGTGTGTCCCGGCTGAATATCAACTATGTTTACATGTTTTTCTCCAAATAGCTTCTATAGCTTTCATCAGATTCTTAAAGAAGTCAGTTATCCAGAAAAGGTCCTAAACCACAGCTATGGATTACATCAGATGAGCTGAATGCCAATGTACATTGGTAACTGAGCATCTTAAGTGATTGATGAGTGTTAGTTTATGGTTATTCATATAAATTTTTTAAATTGCTTTCACTGAGTTAGGTTTTAGAGTTAAATTGTCAGCTGTTACTGAGGATTGACATAAGAAGTCTCATGAAATCAGTTTCTGGGTTTTCCTAAAGACTGTACCTAATATATTTCACTAACTGGCTTACATGAAAGAGTTGTAATTCAATTCACCAAAAGTCAATTCAAAGAATGTCCAATTTGCAGTTTACTTTAAAAAAAAAATACTGTTTAGTTTCCATTGACCAGTGTTCATTTGCTTTTATAACATCATTGCAAGGAATGTTCATGTTTCTAGCTCCCCACTATTGTAGAGGGTTTGAGGGTAAAAGAGAGGGGACACTCAAGTTCTAGGCACTTCTCTGAAGCATACCTCAAATAGGTATGGTCACCGATCATTCTCTTGGTTTTTCTCTTACTCTCATATTTTCAGTCCCTCTGTTCTATTCCCCATCCTTATAATCTAGCTCTGAGTCTTGATAAATATTACCAAGTCTTCACTGTTTTCGAGACCTAGACTGTTACTTTTTAACATAAATCTGATCATGTTTAAAGAAGACTGGACTTCTACTTCTGGGAAGATGGCATAAACAAACTTTTCCATATTCTCTCTCTAAATACAACTAAAACTCCTGTACATTACACATAAAACAAACAAGAAGACTGTGAAAGTGAAAGGTAGTGAGAAGATTGCAGACTGGTTAGGAACCTTGACTTGAGAAATGACATGGTGGCAAATAAGTTCCCTGGATTTTCTTTTACCAAATTTTCTTGCCTGAGGGTTTCATGCCCCAGGCACGTTCACTATGGATTTGGTGAGATCAAGAAATGACAACAGAACATTCTTTGGGTAAAAGGATTTATACCTGACTTTATTCTCTTGGTGGTGGGTTGAGCACCAGAATCGTCTGCATCCAGCACTCTGCAGATCCATAATCCACCTTCATCTCTGCCTCCACCCAGAGCCCTAGGCAGAGCTATTTATATAGTGACTCATTCAATAACAGATCATTGTCTATAGGTGTAGAAGCATTAGCCTAGCAGTAGGCCAATTACATCATCAAGTAGTTTAGGGTCAGGTGAGGATCCTGGCTATAGGAACTTCCATTTATCCCCACACTAATATATCCCAGACATTGTGCTCAAGAAGCTAGGAACCAAACATGCCAACATATGCAGATTTTTAAAAAAGCCTACTCTATGTAGTCTAAAGACCAGAAAAAGTGCAGCCTAGGAATACAGAAAATTTTTATTATAATATAATAACTGATAATAACTACTTTATTTCAGACAAACATCACAGAAAAATATTGTCCTACCTTCACATATCCAGAAAGAACTAAGTGGGAATCTACTTAGACTTCTACTCTTGAAAGGCTGCAGCAATACATTTTAACACTTGCACTGGGCTTTTGTCAGACAAAACCAAGTAGGGTGTTAGGAGTCTCATCCCCACAACCTGGTGACACCCCCAAACCTTATGGTGTCAGTATAGATAAATTAGAAGCCTGGATTTCCATTCCTATCCAGCAAAAACAAGGTGCCTCTCTCCCTCAATGCTGGAGTGTTGTCAGGGGTGACCTAATGGAGAGTTGGGATCTTCAACATCACCAAATATAATGCAACCAACACAAACATGGTGTCAGCTGGAGCCACATGGGAAGCTGGAACCCTCACCCTAGCCCAGCAGTAATGAGGGGCTCCAACTTCAGGCATCAATGGAGGCTGAGGGGGATACCTGGGTTTGCAATTCCACTTGGTGACCACCTTCTTCCCTGCTTCCCCTGCTAGACTAGTTTCAGAGAAATTCAGCTAGAATAAGTTTGATTCATATACTTAATTTGAAAAATGCCCAGCTTTCAGTAAAAAAAAAAAAATCACTTATCCTAACAACCAGGAAGGCCTCAAACTGAATAGAAAAAGACAGTTAATGCCAATACCAAGATAACAGAGATGTCAAAATTGTCTGAAAAAAAATGTTAAACAGCTGTGATAAAAATACACGTGCAAGAAATTATGAATGTACTTGAAACAAATGAAAAATAGAAAGTTTTAGCAAACAAATAGAAGAATAAAGAAAAATCAAATGGAAATTTTAGAACTGAAAAAAATTACCAAAATTAAAAGTTCAGAGCATTAGCTCAACAGAAAAGAGGAAGAGGGAGAGGAAAGAATAAGTGAATTGGAAGATAGAGAGATAGAAATTACCCAATCTGAAAAACAGAGAGAAGACACACTGGAAAAACAAAAAATAAAGAAAAACTGTGGGGCTATAATGAAAAATGTAACATTCATGTCACCAGAGTTCTGGAAGGAATGAGGAAGAGGGTGGGGCTAAAAAAGTATTTGAAGAAAAAAATGACTTCAACACACCACTCACTCCAGAGGACAGATCAACGAGACAGAAAATAAGTAAAGACACAGAGGCACTGAACAACACACTAGAACAGATGGACCTAACAGACATCTACAGAACTCTACACCCAAAAGCAACAGGATACACATTCTTCTCAAGTGCACATGGAACATTTTCCAGAATAGACCACATACTAGGCCACAAAAAGAACCTCAGTAATTTCAAAAATATTGAAATCCTACCAACCAACTTCTCAGATCACCAAGGTATAAAACTAGAAATAAATTTTAGAAAGAAATCAAAAAGGCTCACAAATACATGGAGACTTAACAACACTCTCCTAATTAATCAATGGGTTAACGACCAAATCAAAACAAAAATCAAACAATATATGGGGACTAATGACAACAACAACACAAAGCCACAACTTCTGTGGGACGCAGCAAAGGCAGTTCTAAGAGGAAAGCATATTGCAATCCAGGCCTATTTAAAGAAGGAAGGACATTCCCAAATGAACAGTCTAAAGACACAATTACTGAAATTGGAAAAAGAAGAACAAATGAGGCCCAAAGTCACCAGAAGGAGGGACATAATAAAGATCAGAGAAGAAATAAATAAAATTGAGAAGAATAAAACAATAGAAAAAAATCAATGAAACCAAGAGCTGGTTCTTTGAAAAAATAAACAAAATAGATAAACCCCTAGCCAGACTTATTAAGAGAAAAAGAGAATCTACACATATAAACAGAATCAGAAATGAGAAAGGAAAAATAATGACGGACCCCACAAAAATACAAAGATTTATAAGAGAATATTATGAGAATCTATATGCTAACAAGCTGGAAAACCTAGAAGAAATGGACAACTTCTTAGTAAACTACAACCTTCCAAGACTGACCAAGCAAGAAACAGAAAAACTAAACAGACCAATCACCAGCAATGAAATTGAAGTGGTAATCAAAAAACTGCCCAAGAACAAAACCCCCAGACCAGATGGAGTCACCTCTGAATTCTACCAGACATATAGAGAAGAAATAACACCGATTCTCCTTAAAGTTTTCCAAAAAGTAGAAGAGGAGGGAATACTTCCAAACTCATTCTATGAAGCCAGCATCACTCTAATACCAAAACCGGGCAAAGACATCACCAAAAAAGAAAATTACAGACCAATATCCCTGATGAACGTAGATGCAAAAATACTCAACAAAATATTAGCAAACCAAATTCAAAAATACATCAAGAGGATCATACACCATGACCAAGTGGGACTCATCCCAGGGATGCAAGGATGGTACAACATTCGAAAATCCATCAACATCATCCACCACATCAACAAAAAGAAGAACAAAAACCACATGATCATCTCCATAGATGCTGAAAAAGCATTTGACAAAATTCAGCATCCATTCATGATAAAAACTCTCAGTAAAATAGGTACAGAGGGCAAGTACCTCAACATAATAAAGGCTATATATGACAAACCCACAGCTAACATCATACTTAACAGCAAGAAGCTAAAAGCTTTTCATCTAAGATCGGGAAAAAGACAGGGATGCCCACTCTCTCCACTGTTATTCAAATAGTACTGGAGGTCCTAGCCATGGCAATCAGACAAAACAAAGACATACAAGGCATCCAGATTGGTAAAGAGGAAGTCAAATTGTCACTATTTTCAGATGACATGGTATTGTACATAAAAAACCCTAAAGACTCCACTCCAAAACTACTAGAACTAGTATCTGAATTCAGCAAAGTTGCAGGATACAAAATTAACACACAGAAATCTGTTGCTTTCCTATACACTAATGATGAACTAACAGAAAGAGAAATCAGAAAAACAATTCCATTCACAATTGCATCAAAAAGAATAAAATACCTAGGAGTAAACCTAACAAAGGAAGTGAAATACCCATACTCTGAAAACTACAAGATACTCCTAAGAGAAATTAAAGAGGACACTAACAAATAGAAATTCATCCCATGCTCTTGGCTAGGAAGAATAAATATTGTCAAAATGGCTATAGTACCTAAAGCAATCTACAGATTCAATGCAATCCCTATCAAACTACCAACAGCTTTCTTCAATGAACTCGAACAAATAAATCTAAAATTCATATGGAACCACAAAAGACCCCAAATAGCCAAAGCAATCCTGAGAAGGAGGAATAAAACAGGGCGAATTATGCTCCCTTAATTCAAGCTCTACTACAAAGCCACAGTAATCAAGACAATTTGGTATTGGCACAAAAACAGACCCACAGACCAGTGGAACAGAATAGAAAATCCAAACATTAACCCAAACATATACAGTCAATTAATATTTGATAAAGGAGCCTTGGATATACAATGGGGAGATGACAGCCTCTTCCGCAGCTGGTGTTGGAAAAACTGGACAGCTACATGTAAGAGAATGAAACTGGACTACTGTCTAACCCTATAAACAAAGGTAAACTCAAGGTGGATCAAAGACCTGAATGTAAGTCATGAAACCATAAAACTCTTAGAAAAAAACATAGGCAAAAATCTCTTGGACATAAACATGAGTGACTTCTTCCTGAACATATAACCCCAGGCAAGGGAAACAAAAGCAAAAATGAACAAGTGGGACTATATCAAGCTGCAAAGCTTCTGTACAGCAAAGGACACCATCAGTAGAACAAAAAGAGATCCTACAGTATGGGAGAATATATTCATAAGTGACATATCTGATAAGGGGTTGGCACCCAAAATATAAAAAGAACTCATGCACCTTAAGAAGCAAAAAGCAAATAATCCAATTAAGAAATAGGCAAAGGATATGAATAGACACTTCTCTAAAGAAGAAATTCAGATGGCCAATAGGCACATGAAAAGATGCTCCACATCGCTAATCATCAGAGAAATGCAGATTAAAACCACAATGAGATGTCACCTCACCCCAGTGAGGATGGCCAACATCCAAAACACAAACAATAACAAATGTTGGCGAGGATGTGGAGAAAAGGGAACCTTCCTACACTGTTGGTGGGAATGCAAATTATTTCAAGCATTGTGGAAAGCAGTATGGAGGTTCCTCAAAAAACTCAAAATAGAATACCATTTGACCCAGGAATTCCACTCCTAGGAATTTACCCTAAGAATGCAGCAGCCCAGTTTGAAAAAGACATATGCACCCCTATGTTTATCACAGCACTATTTACAATAGCCAAGAAATGGAAGCAACCTAAGTGTCCATCAGTAGATGAATGGATAAAGAAGATGTGGTACATATACACAATGGAATATTATTCAGCCATAAGAAGAAAACAAATCCTACCATTTGCAACAACATGGATGGAGCTAGAGGGTATTATGCTCAGTGAAATAAGCCAAGCCGAAAAAGACAAGTATCAAATGATTTCACTCATATGTGGAGTATAAGAACAGAGAAAAACTGAAGGAACAAAACAGCAGCAGACTCACAGAACCTAAGAACGGACTAATGGTTACCAAAGGGAAAGGGACTGGGGAAGATGGGTGGGAAGGGAGGGGTAAGGGGGAAAAAGCGGCATTACGATTAGCAGATGTAATGTTGGGGGGGGGCACGGGGAGAGCTGTACAACTCAGAGAAGAGAAGTAGTGACTCTATAGCGTCTCACTATGCTGATGGACAGTTACTGTAATGGGGTTGGTGGGGGGGACCTGATGAAGGGGGTAGTTTAATAACCATAATATTGCACATGTAATTGTAGATAAATGATACCAAAATAATTTTAAAAAATTAAGATGATTGCATAGAGATGGAAATATATACAATCTAAATGTTTTCCAGATTTTATTCAACCTTTGAGGAGTTCTCTAATTGTAGGAATATGACAACACCAACGTACAGACCTATACTTTTGGGTTATAGTTAGGGTTTCCCTTGTGCAAAATCAAATGGGTAATGTTAAATTGTCTAGCTGTTCCCCCAACCCATTTTTCCTCCTGCGCACTCAGCTAGCCTACATCTCCTAAACCTTCTTGCCTTTAGGCATGCCACCTGACTAAATTCTAGCCAATGGGATGCAAAAGGAAGAGATGGGTAACACTTCTAGGCCTGGACCACTTCACACTCTAGCTTCTTCTCTCCTCCCCTGGATTGATGTAGAATAAGTTAGAAGCCACACAATAGATGGCAAAGCCACACACAAAATGGAAGGAACCTGGGTCTCTGAATCATATCTTGAGGAAAAAAACTGTTTGCCGATCAGAAAACTTGTTTTGGACTTCCTGTGAGCAAGAAATAAGTTTCTTTTGGATTAAGCCAATGAAATTTGTGGATTTCTTTGTTAGAGTAGCTTGCACTCTACTGATTAAAGCAGTATATTTTATTTTCCATACCTTCTTCCCAAAGCCCCACTCCCCACCCATTCACCACTTTGCTCATGATTTCCTGTCTTCAATACCATCCTTCTTCCTTTTATTCCCACACACATTTCACCAAACTCCTGGGCCTGAGGCAGGTTTGAGGGCAATGCCCCTTCAGTCCCTACAGAAAACTCTCCTTTTCCAACACTGTATACGAAGCATCATTAGAAGGAAGATTGATTGAGTCCTTGCTGAGGGAGAAGTGAAGCCCAGCCTGAGCTCCTGAGAACAAGAGCAGAGCAGAAATGGGAAGGGTGGTGCCCCAAGGTCCCCACGAGCTCCCTGGGGGCTGGAGGCCACATTGCAGGCGTCTGTGGCAGGGAGAGGCCTGCCGAGTTAGCCAAGTCAGGAAAAACCTCCTTCTTGGGGCTCAGGTCAGGTCTGCTTCCTAACACACGGTTTTGTTATTATGTGTGCCTGAGGCCTTTGATTGCTGCAATTTCCCTACCCTTTCTTTCCAGGAACCACATTGTCTACCTCCTTTTTATGACCTACAAAGAGAAAAACACAAAACAAACCAGCAAACCACACACCTCTCTGCTGCAGGTGACTTAGTCATCCTTTAAATTAAAAAGCCACACGTTTCCCATGGTCTACGTCTGACTACACTGCATGCAGCCTGATTCCCTGCTAATGGGAGTGATGCAGGAACTAGCCTCAGAAAGAAGGGCCTGGAACAAAAAGAAGCAAACGATATAGAGAAAACAGTGAACCATGGAAAGAAACTGGAATGAGAAAAAAAATAAACATGCACCCTTAGTTATGTCACCTGTAGAGACACAAGGAAGAGAAACCAGCTTTAAAAACAACCCGTTTTTAGTTGTTTGTCCATAGATGATGCATGTCAGATTGAATGCAATTTTTCAGTAATAGTTTTGAGGCAAAGGTGATGGGTACTTTTTTAAAGAGTAGCTGATACACAGTAGGTCCTCAATAAATTATAAAGGAAGGAATATAAAAAAGAAACTGTGGCATATTTTTAATAAACAAAAAATGGAAGATGACTACCGCTCATATGACTTCAAGGTACTCTTTAAACTCTTGGAAGAGTGAGGCCGATACTATCTTTCTTATATCAGAAAATCTCATTAAGCCATGTTCAATACGGCAAATTTATTTTAGTACAGTTTAGTTCATAAATCAGAGGCTGGGCTGGCATAGAAGGTGACTCAAAATTCATAATTAAAGCAGATCTGGCCAGTTATTATGTAGACTGAATAATCTTCTTTTCCTCATGTAGCTAAAATAAAACCCATTTGGTCTACTTTCTTTAATCTTTTTTGGGGGCTTTGATTGGAACCTTTTATTATTTCTTCAGTTCTTCTGCCTTGATATAGTTTTTTACCTGGCCTCAACCCTTGGGATATAAACCAATTTCAATTTAAAAGAAAAAGGAGGAATAACAACTTTTCCCAGTCAAGAGGCAGCAGAGACTTACTTTTAAAGGAACAGCAAAACATCCCAGTCCTGCTCAATATTACATCACAGAGGACGCACTGGTATCAGAATTAGTGCTGCAGACCAAGGACAGGCCTCGGCAAAGCCAGAGCAGGTGGCTTCTGCTTTCTTCACCCATTAAGAAGGACCACGGAAATAGGAATCAGCCCTGGATGCTAATTAAATCGGTGCATGACCTTGGATTAGTTATCTCTTTACACCTTAACTCCTCATCTGTAAAATGAGTAGTTTTGCTAGGTTTAAAGTCCCCACCAGTGGAGAGAATTGACTCAACCCAATCTGGACCACTTTGATTCAACTAATTTGCCTAAAATGGAAATATTGCTTCAAGAATTGACATATGAAGCACTTCATTTGCTTGCTCGAGATACCCCAAACCAGATGTGGAGCCTATAGAGAATAAGATGTCATTAATGTAGAGATTTGTGTAAAACTGTATAATGGAAGAGGCAAAACATACGTATTTTGCCTACATTGTGACGGTGTAAATTGACAGCATTGGAAAACTCATGTTAAAAATTATTATGTTAAGATAATGTTAGTATGTAACATATATTAAGTCATGTAGCATTCTAGGTTGCTTCCTTTCTTATCTGTCCATTCTCCCTTCTTGCTTTATGGAAATAATTATTATGATTAGATTCTCTGTTATACACTGTGGAGGAAACCAAAAATGATTCAGACAAAGACTCATCTTAAGATGCTTATAGTTGGAAGGATTTATGTGTGTGTGTGTACACATACATATTATCCATTTTAATATGTAAGTCTATGTTTAACTTGGTAAATTATATATATTTTTTATATTTACATAGTATGCATATATGTATATGTGTGTGTGTGTGTATAATAAGTAGTATAAGATAAAGTGGCCGAAGAAAAGTATTCTTTCTTGATGGGTAAGTGAGGGCAGAAGTGAAACTTGAGTAGCTTTCATGGAGGAAACGGCTTTTAGTGTAATACTGAGGGTTGGATTCAATCTGTAGAGACATAGGAGGAACAATACTTATGACAAAGTCATGGGAACTTATACTGAATTTGAAAAGGTTTTGTGTTGTAGTGACTAGGGACCTACTGATGGTTTTTAAGCAAGGCAAGTACTATGTTTTCAGATCTTAATCTGGCAGCACTATCGAGGGTAAGAATAGGAAGAGTTAGAGAAGACGGAAAAAAGGGATGTTAACTCAGCCCGCTCAATGTGGCGATGCCCCAGGGATGGGTCATCAGATTAAAGGACAGCTATTACAGCATTTGACAACTGAGTTAATCCAAGGGACGAAAGTGAGTCATAGTAATAAGTGGGGGAGGAAAACGAGCATTATTTGAGCCCCTAGAGCTCAAGATGATAATGGAGTCCCACTGGCCCTAAGGAGGAGGGGACATTTAAAGGGGACGTGAGGAGGTCCTGTCTGGGCATCACACCCTTGAGACACATACACCATCAATGGAAGGCACAGAGAGCTGCTCAGAAAGCAAAGCAAGAAAGAATGTTCTGGCAACTTGGAAAAATAATATTACTATATCTAAGTGGCTGTACTTTAAGTATTTGAAATAATTGGGAATTAGAATACGAGAGAGAGAGTTAATATTATGTCAATGTTTTTATTATTTTTTAATTTTTTTTGTTTTATGTGAAATTATTTTTTGTTATAATATATATTTATAATGCTATACATAAAACACTCTCCCTTGAGAAGTATCTTCTAAAGCTATTTTCACAAAATGATAATCACAGAGGCACAATAAAAAATAAGAGACACTGTTGTCAACTCAGTCAAGAAATATTGAAAATTACATATCACTGTATTGAAAGTTCACAGTGCACATTGGAAAGTAAAGTGTCCTGAAGATTCCACCACGTGTCAGGCTTCCACTGTGTGAGGCCTGTGCTAAGCCCCTTAAATGATCTTATTTGATCCTCAGAACAGTCTAATGCCATTGGGATATAGCTCCATTTTACAGACCAGGAAATTGAGGCTTTGAGAAGTCAGGCAAATTACCCAGGTCTTCAGGTCATTAAATTGGTGTGAAATCATTTTTACCTTTGAACACCAATTAAACTGAGAAGCAAACACACTTTGGAAAATGTTGTCCACAGCGGATTGGTTTTCCACTCCCAAAGCCATTCGTTCCAACCTGCGCTGACTTCGCACTCCAAATAGGAGGTGGTGCTAATTTTTTTGGAAGGGGGTGAGGGCAGGCATTAAGGAGGTCATAATACAGGAAAAGCACTAAGTACCAATTCAAATCTTTAAACCCCTAATCCTCAAAGGGTGGTATAAATGTCCACTTGAATTTTACCCTCTCTAGTAACACATCCTACGTTTAGACAATTTCTGACTATTTTATATTCAGAGGTTCACTACTCTGGAGGCACCCCATTCAGCAATTAGAATAAGTTATATTAAATGGGCCCACACTTGAATTCTTCTAGCAACTACACACATAAAAAGAATTACCCCTGCTGGAAACAACCAGACCCAATGTTTAAAGAGAAAAAATGAGTAAATTCTCTCTTTTTAGGCAAGTATAGGAAGTCCAAGGAAGACTCCTCAAATCCACACTTTAATTTGCAGCCGAGTAATTAGGTAACAATAAAATGTGTCCTCAGTCACCACTCCAAAGCCCAGCTGAAGCTATCAGCTAGCAAATGACTCTAATTATTCCAGAGAAAAGGGTAGAATGTGTATGTGCAAGTAACACAATAGAAAATAAACCCTTGATCAAAAAAGAATATGCTAATGACTCAGAAAAGCATACAAGATCCTTATGATGAAAAGAGATAGAAGGAAAAATGCAGTTTTCTCAAAATTATTGTCAATATCAGAAACCAGCTGCTCGGCAAACAGTAAAACCTGGGAAGAGAGAAAACAATGGGATATTCAGCTTTCAATCTCTATTCTCTTTTTTGTTCAGAATACTTCAAAGTAATACTTTGTTTTATATTATAGAAAGTAGCTTCTTGAAACTTTAAGAAGAATATAAAACTTGGGTGTCAAACAGCTCATTAAATGGGGAACTTTATTTACAACAGAATAACTTTTAAAATTGGAACCTGATATTTTTATTAAGGAGTTGTGGTCTTACACTTTAAATCCAACGTAATAAATGAGTCCTATATAATAAAAATGAATTTCATATTTTTCTGGAAGTATTTTTTGCACCGTAATTATATAGAATTAAATGTACTCACTGTTTGCATAATTGTGAATTTTAGAAAGAAAATTGAGTCAAATTGTAGGCTGACATTTAAAAATATGTATTACACACAAATTGCAAGTGAAGTAACATGTACTTTTGTATTTATTGAGCTATCGTCTTTTGTATTTGGGGCAGGAAATGTATTTGTATTTTTTAAAAAATTCCATGCACACTGTCAGATGTGTAGATATAATAAATACTGAGCACATTTATACCAAAGTTTCGTTTGTATTTCACATTTTTTGGTTTCCTAAAATTGCCCAATCTATTCACTTTAGATTATGTTTAATAGCTTGACTAGATCAATATTTGATCTTATTTTTTGGAATTCCAGGTGTCTTAAATATTGATAATTAATTACATTTGATCATTCATTATCTTGTTTTCTCTATTCCCGCTCTGACTTCAGGATGTGGTTACTCCTCTTCCCTCCACCCCCACCCCCTGCTCTTACCTCATGTGGCCCCACATCTTGCTGAGCACACACGATTCTCCGTCATCATCCTCACTGGCCATTTTACCTGTAGCCACAGGTTACACAGGGTGGGCCTGTGTTTATCCAGTGAAAGTTCAGTAGTCCTGGTCCCCGGATCCCTAAAAACTCCAAAATCAGAGGACACAGAAGTTTTGAATATTAGAGAACAGGAGACTGATGTTGGTAGTGAACTCAAGAAAGCCCTGTAAATATTTATATTAACTAAAAAGGTAAAACAGACCCTTTACACAAATTGGCAATTTGTACAACTACTATCCAATCTCAGTCTATTCTTTCCTGAGATGTAAAGTAAAAAGGCATTTCTGGCAAGCTGCTGCAGGGTAGACTACCACGCACACCACACTTACATATTCTGTTTTATTTTTAATTGATATGCACAGGATCTTTTATTTTATAACAGGATAAAATCCAGATATGTGTGAATCACTGTTCTCTGGAGTGACATTCTGCAATGTCCCCTAGACTGCTAGATCTTTGTGAATTTAATGCTAGGTACTCCATTTGCAAATGCCTAGACAGGGAAGGCAAAGAAAAGAGAACTTTCATCTCATTTTGGGGACTATGAAAGAACGAGCCACAGGATCTTAGAGGGAGATGCTCTTTCCCATTGCTGGTGGGAAAAAAGACCATGGAAATGAGTTTCCTGGGAGTACTCAGTAACTTGGATAACATCATTGTCTTCCTCAGAATCTTGGAAGAGCCTGAAAGACCTCTCCTCAAGGCCCTGGACTTCCTCAGATTTGTCCTCAAGCATTCTGTTTAGGCCTCAAGCAAAATCTGCAGGGCATTAAAAAGTTAGGAGAAATGAGCTTCAACCCTGAGAAGACAGAGCACAATCCATTAAAGGTAGTTCTGGATCCAGCATTTCACATGGGGGGCATTAATAAGAAAGAGGAAATTTCAAACCAGGGTCTCAAAATCAAGGATGTAAGATATGTTCAGTTTAAGGTCCTATAAGTGAAGCCATTGACCCAGTCAAACTACCTTATTTAACTCTGTGCTGGTTCTTAGAGCTTAGAGACAATACCATATCAAGACACTAAAGTCAAGGAGAGGCCTCTAATAGGAACTAATGCTTATTGCATGTCAGGCATTCACCTAAGAATTTTACACATATTAACTTACTTATTTAACCCCCCCCCAAAAAAACCTCTCTGATCCCATTTAACCCATAAGGCAATTAATACATTCAGTTACACAACTAGTATGTAAAGGACTCAGCATTCAACTCCAGTTTCCAGCTCCAGGGCCCAGCCTTTTAATCAGTACCCCTTGCTTCTCTAGCTTCAGCTGATCCACTTCAACTTGCTTTCAACTGAGTATCACCCAATGGTTCTGAGAGTTTAATATATGGCTTTGGGCATCTGGGAGACAGAAAACCCTACAACTCATATGTTCCATTATTTTTCTTTTTTTCTTCTGGATGTGAAATAGATAGGACTCCAAATCTGAGATAAAATGAATTCTGAAACATACTTCTTCGGTGTCTGGTCCTACATGTAAATTTGCAGTGGCTTCCTGATTTAATGTCTCAATTGTAAACTCGCTTCTCCTATACCCCAACTTACCATGCAGAATGCAGAAATGCTGCGTAACCTGCATATTGACGAGAAAGAGGGAGGGTTTCAGGCTAAAACTCTTGTAAAAAGGAATAAGGATGTTGCAAAACTGAAAATGGTCAACCGAATCCTAACGAGCTCCGAAACTAGAAAAGGCGATTTAAAAGCAAAAGCACAAGCACTGGAGGGCTGAAAGGGCCTATGAAGATTTTGCTACATGCACTGAGTTTTAGTCATTTACCGACATCTTTAGGAGTGGAGAGGGTTTGTCCCAATGGTCAAATGTATGGTACCTCTAGGAAATGGACAAATGGTAAATAATTGGGGTAACATTTTAAAAGTTCTTAAGGCTCTTCTGCAAACCACATAGCTTAGTTTAGCTCTCTCCATAACAACATCCTAGCAGTGCTAAATCTCAACTCAGTTCTAGAAACTTAAGTGTCTTTCATCTTGCCACTGAGCAAGACTTTGTTACAGGAGTACTTCCCCCCTCTGCCATTTGCTTTGACTTCCCTTTGCTATTCACACTTTTCATTTCTGTCTTTCATTTTGTCCCCAAAGAGCGATGAACAACAGCCACGACCGTTAAAGAAAGGATGTAATTTAGTAAAGCTGAACATACTGAAATTTTGTGTAGGGAGACTCACGGCTGTGGGGAAGGTGATTTTTGTCTCCTTGTAAATTACATGGTCAAAGTTCCTATAACAGATCTTCCTCATTCATTCTGTGTTTAAGAATTCCTCAATTTTGCATTGTCTTCCCATCCCACTTAAGCTACGCTCATCAAAATACTTAATTACCACAGGTTTCTTAATAACTTTTTGACATTTGATGTCCTTGATATTTTGCACATCAATTTCTGTGATACCTGTGTGCTTTGGCCAAATGCAGCGACTCACCAAGGCAAGCTCTCCCCAGGTTGAGGTAGCAGCCTCTTGTAGACATCGTTATTAATGAACACATTATCAATCACTTCGATCCCATTCTGAGGTTTGTCACCCTGTAGCTGTCAGCTCTTTGTACGTCTTTGGCTATTTTTCCTGTACTTCTCATCACATCTTTTAATAGATCCACTTAAGAACCCTCCCATGCCTGCCCAACTAGCTGACGTTTCTGAATGATTCGCTTCAAGTGTTCAGCAGGCAATGCGGCTTGTAGATTCGGTGAGCCTGTTATTTCATTGTTTATATAATGTCTCTGGAAGAAAGGAGAGAGGAATCTGAATACCAAAATTGAATCTTGGTTAAAAACTTTTTGAATGAATTATTGGAATATTGTTTGGAGGTATAAACATAATTAGAAAGGGCTTGATAGCCTTTGAATTACTTTGTTGAAAATTACCCACCCCTAAGATTTAATCCCTCTACACATCTAACATTTGAAGTAAATCTAACAGATTATAAATGTGAACAGCAAAATATTATTTTGAACTATTCTGTACCACTTTTTAGAAAAGTTTGACAGCAGATGTAAGTTGGGGCCAAAGCCACTTTACAAACCGACCATGTTTGGGAATGACAGGCATATTTTTTCATTTAAAGTGAATTTTTACATTTGGAGTTTGTTTTCATAGCAAGAAATGTCTGTATAAGACCAGGCTATCGATTTCTTTTCACATAAATCACTGGACAGGAACATGCAACCCTGATTGATTTGGTTACTTTTTGTTCCAAGCTAAATACTTCAAAACAAAGTAGTTCAAATGAACGAATGGAATATTTCTCAGGTATTATCAGACAAGCAGGAAATTTAATAAAATAAGCCCATATCCATTTAGAAGAGATGTCAGGTAAGGGGATATTTTATAGGTACCGAGCAGTTTTTTATTCATGGTAACTTGAGATCATCTACGGATAATCTAGTTTCCAAAATAAGTTAACACCCATTATTTGAAGGGCAGTTTCAGAATGTAGAATTGAAACAATAATAATAATGGGAAGAACTTGTTAGAAATCAAAGGATGCTAACTGTGATGTGGGAAAATGGCCTTGCTTTCATGGAGGTAGGCAGTTTTAAGAATAGACACAACAAAAAAAACACTGTTTCTTCAAGGGTCAATCATCCTTTTGAAAAACACTGGAATATTTATATAAACTTGCAGATTTATCATGTTATACAGATGTGGGTTTCTCAAAATTTTTCCTTGCTATTTGTTTGAATAGCAAGCAAACAAAAATTATAAGTAGCTACATCTGAGTGCCTATCATATATATATGGGAGAGACTGTGATATAACTCACACAAAGATCATTTTCTGCAGAAACACAAAGATCCATAGATAAATTTGTAGAAAGATCCAGAGTTAAAATCAAGATTTTGTGAAGGAAAAATGATCTGGATCATTGAAAAAGTTTTGTGACACTAAAGTAGGACAAAACTGTGGAAGCTCAGAGATAAACATAACCCCAAAGTAGATTTGCTATAAGAAGATTTTAAAAATGGGATAAAATCTATTCTAAAAGACATAAAAAGGGACAAGACATCTTAAAGAGATAGAGTAGGCCAGGATAAAATAAAAAACAAAATGAAATCTGCATTAGACCAAGTAAAAGCACTGTTGGACTCAGCCCAGAGCTGGTCATTAGGGGAAAGCTATTATCTGATGGAGGGGACAGTGTGAAAGCTGGAGTCCAATCTTGGGGTAAAACTAGTTTGGTTGTTTATTCCTTATGTGATCATGAGAAAATCACTCAACCTCTCTGGGTATAAATTTCTTCGTATGTAAAATGAGGTTAATGGTATATTCTAGGCTACTCAGAAACATTTTGTTGTATAACCAAGGGGAACATCAAGCAAAGGGCACCTTGAAGTTGTATAATATAACATGTTAAAGTTCTCCTGTAAAAATAATATGTTATTGTATGTATTCAAAGCTCATACCAGGCACTTTGAACATGCTGATTTCACCTGAAACCATAAAAATGCAAGCCTCATGACAAAATGCTGAATCAGCAAGATAGAACATTGCAACCTTGCATCTTGGTCACTAAAGGAATAAATGTAAATGTTAAAAATTCAAAAAAACCTGACAGTCAGGCAGAATAAAGCATAGAAATCTAACCTGCAGATGATAGCATTTTCCAAAGAACACAGGATGAAAGGATGTTGGCATCACTAATAAAAAATATATACATTAAGAAAAAGTTCCAAACATAAGATATATAGTAACTAACCTTAGAAATAGGCATTGACATGTTCAGGTTTTAAAAAATAATTGGCTACAAGTAAAACTGATTTTTCAAACATACAATTTGAAGAATGTTACATTAAAGGGATAGAAAAAATTCAGCGAGATATTATTCTCTTTGAGATCAATCTAGGCCAGAATGGAGGAGTTATATCTGAAGAAATCTCACTTATAAACAGTCAAAAAGGAGGAATCAAAGTGTTGTCTGTGTGGAAAGTCACCAAGATGACATTCCCATACAGGCAGAGTTCTAAAAAGGCATTAATTAACCTTTTTAGAGTTGCCAAGTGAATACATACTCCGAAATATTAAATATAAAGATACATTTTTGAATGGAGTGGCCCCATTAAAAAAACTTATATTTAGTGTTGATATACATGAAATGTAATGGGGAAATCAGACTGGGGATTCCAGGAAGATAATGGCCTGCATGCAGCATCCTTCTTTTCCAGCATCAATCTCAATCATTGTGCCCCATTTGGGTCCCGTGGCTGCTGGTGCCAAGAAGCAACCAAATCCAAGTTAATGAAGTCTCGGGCCCAGTAGGCATCCTAGATGAAAGAAATGGTATGAGGCTAACCCCTGAAGCTGGGTTAGTCCCTGGGGATCAGCAGAAAGCCCCAGGGTGTTATGAATCCTAGGTGGAAAGGTCAACAGCAGCCCTGAGCAAGCACGTGGAGGCTCTCTGTGGCCCCGGGAGACCAGAATGGAGCCGAAGTGTTGGCATGGGTGCTGCTTGGCCTGGGTCCTGGAGCAGTAAAAGAGAAGAAGGCAGGGAGGCTTCCTCCAGGGGTCCCGGGTAGGAGACCGACAGCCTGCCTGCCTCTGTATGGTTGGACCACAGGTAGAGGCAACTGTACCTCCCACCACCTGGGGAATTCTCAGTGAGCTGGCAAAGAACAAAATAACACATCACACAGAGCCCAGCAACCAGAAAGAGAAATGTCAGTCATGACAGAATGTCAACAGTAAAGGAGGCACATGACAACCGTTATAAAACAATAATAAACACACTTAAGAAGATTCAAGAATGCAGAGAAAACAGTTTCTGGAGTTACAACACATTTTTTCAACTAAATGTTTTAGTAGAAGTGAAAGGCTAATATTTTTGATACTTGGATTAGAGGCATGGGCCATCAGTGCAAGAAATATCTCAAGCCACAGTTTAAGATATAAAAAGATGTATTAATTTCCTAGAACTGCTGTAACAAACTGCCACAGACCTAGTGGCTTAAAACCACACAAAGTCATTATCTTACAGTTCTGGAGGTTGTCCCAAGTCTAAAATGGGTCTTTAGGTCTCCTTCCTTCTGGAGGTTCTAGTAGGCGATTTCCTTGTCTTTTCCAGCATCTAGAGTCATCTTCACTCCTTGGCTCATGGCCCCTTCCTCCACTTTCAAAGCCAGCAGAATAACACGTTCTCTCCTTTCTGACTTCCTGCTTCCCTTATAAAAAGGAAGATCCCTGTGAAAGGACCCTTGTGGTCACCTGGGCCCACCAGGATAAGCCAGGATAATCTCTTCATGTCAAGATCCTGAACTTAGTTATATCTGCAAGGTAACATATTCACAGGTTCCAGGGACTGGGACATAGACATTTTTAAGAGGAGGCATTGTTTAGCCTACCCCAGACAGAATGATGGAAAAGATAAGAGTTGGATGACAAAGTCAGGAGACATAAAAATATAGTCATATTTCCCAGTGTAAGACAAAAGAACATATGGAGGTTAAGAAATTGTTTAAACATGTAGTAAGAAAATAATTACATGAACTGAAATATCTTAAACTTCCAAATTTAAATGGCTTGATGAGTTTAGGCAGGATTAGTGGGTAAAGGAGACATCTAGGCATATTCTGGTATAATTTTCAAGCTCTTAGGACAAAGAAAAAAACAAAGCCTTTAAACAAGACAGCAAGTTATTAGATGAAAGAAGATTCATGTTAGCATCAGATTTCACATATATACCATGGTAGTGGGAGAAGTCAGTGGAATAAATCTAGACTCTGAGAGTCCACATCTTTCCTGTTGCTAGTGTTGCATATGAACATCCAATAATAAACTGAGACTTATTTTTTCTAAATAAACCATGGGAGACTAATGGGAGAAAAAGATTGCAATCCTGCAATTCTAGTATAGAATTCTATAACCAGCCAAAAAGTTAATTTACCAGAGAGCCTAAAAGATATTTATATATATGCAAGAATTTAGAGAACATATCACATATCCCACTTGAGCAAAATACTCTAAGAAATTATTTTACTCAAACTAAAAAAAATTAAGCAAAGCAGACACCTCAAAATGGATGACTATGAGGAAGAAAAGTATGATGGAGAACATGGATAAGTCTTAATGAATTTATCTCTTGGACCTTTTGAGAAAATGCTATTTAAGTATATGTCATGTCAATATATGACATACTGTATACTTGACAGTGAATCATATGATATTATTATTAATGTTAATGTTATTTAGGTGTAAAGCAACCAGCCTAAAACAAAGCAGTTTCTGCAAAGGAAATTCAGTGGAAATGTTAATTATGATCTAAAACTAAAATACTAAATCAACTTAGCAAATCTAAGAATTGATACAATGGGAAGGCTACATGGAAAGTAAATTTTTTCAAGATGTCTCGTAGTTGGGAGTGAGGAAGACAGAAAAGAAAGGAAAAAAGTTAAGATATTATAAATGTCTTATCTAATAAGAGTTGGGAGCAGGGAAAAATAAAACAACTAGGTGGGAAATAAAACATCTTAATAGACAAAATAAGTGGCAACATATTTTTAAATAAAAGCAGAGAAGTAGATGACAGAGAAGTTATGAGTTCAGAAAAAAGTAAGTTAATGAGTCATGAGATAGAGCTTCCAAACTAATAAAGGAAAAAAATGAAATGAACAGCAAATTGATCCAGACCACAAAAATAAAGAAAAGGAAAAATCAATGTAAAACAAATCACCAAATAAAAAATATATTACCAAATAAAAATGTATCAATCCTTAGAAAAAAAGGGAATGGAATAAACTCTGCCTTTAAAAGCAAAGAGATTGTTAGATTTATTTAAAAAACAAACCCAAGCAAAGTACAGCTTATAAAAACACAGTAATTATAACTCAGGAGACAAATAAATGGAAGTCTATCCCATGCTCATGCATAGAAAGAGTAGCATCAAAATGGCCATCCTGCCCAAAGCCATTTACAGATTCAATGCAATTCCTATCAAAATACCAACAACGTTTTTCAATGAACTAGAACAAATAGTTCATCTGGAACCACAAAGGGCCCTGAATAGCCAAAGCCATCCTGAGAAGGAAGAAGAAAGCTGGGAGTACCACGTTCCCTGACTTCAAGTTATACTACAAAGCTACAAATCAAAACAATTTGGTACTGGCACAAGAACAGCTGCATAGGTCAATGGAACAGAATAGAGAGCCCAGATATAAACCCACATATAAATGGTCAATTAATAATATATGATAAAGGAGCCATGAATATACAGTGGGGAAAAGACAGTCTCTTCAATACCTGGTGTTGGGAAAACTGGACAGCTATATGCAAGAGAATGAAACTGGATTACTGCCTAACCCCATACCCAAAAGGAAACTTGAAATGGATCAAAAACCTGAATGTAAGTCATGGAACCATAAAACTCTTAGAAGAAAACATAGGCAAAAATCTCTTGAACATAAGCATGAACAATTTTTTCCTGGGCACATCTCCTCAGGCAGGGAAACAAAATAAAAAATGAACATGTGGGACTACATCAAACTAAAGGCTTTTGTACAGCAAAGGACACTATTAGCAGAACAAAAAGGCATCCCACAGAATGGGAGAAAATATTCATAAATGATTCATCTGATGAGGGGTTAAAATCCAAAAGAACTTATATACCTAAACACTAAAAGAATAAATGATCCAATTAAAAAATGGGTGGAGGACCTGAACAGACATTTCTCCAAAGAAGAAATACAGTACAGATGACCAACAGGCACATGAAAAGTTGCTCCACATCACTGATCATCAGGGAAATGCTAATCAAAACCACAATGAGATATCACCTCACACCAGTTAGAATGGCCACTATCCAAAAGACAAGAAATAACAAGTGTTAATGAAGATGTGGAGAAATGGGAACCCTCCTACACTGTTGCTGGCAATGTAAATTGGTACAACTGCTATGGAAAGCACTACGGATGTTACTCAAAATTAACTAAAAATAGAAATACAATGCAATAGAGTCTGACCAATTCAAAAGAAGGAAAGAAAGGAGAAAAGGACAATAAAAAGAAATTAAAGGCATCAAGATTGAAAAAGAAAAAATAAAACTGTCTTCTCAGGTGCAATCTACAAAAAAATATCTTGGAACAATTAAGTGAGATAAATCAGGTTGAAGACTTCAAGGTCAATATAAAATATCAGTTGCATTGTAATGAATGATCAGAAATCAAAATTAAACAAAAAATACCATTTAAAATAGCATTAAAAATATGAAATACGGGTAAATGTGTCAGATGTGTAAGACTCATACTCTGAAGACTACAAAACATTGCTGAAAAAAAATGAAAGACCTAAATAAATGGATATAGTACCGTGTTCGTAAGTTAGAAGATAAATTAATCTATAGATTCAGAGCAATCTCATCAAATCCCAGATGTTTATATAAAATTGTTTTTAAAATAGTAGGTTTATGGTTTGCAGAAGTAGGGAAGGTATAAAAAGTAGAAGATGGAAGAAAGAGTCCAACTGAGAGAGAAAGAGGAAGAAAAGAAAAGAGGGTGAGAGAGGTTGGGAGAGACAGACAGACAGATTCTGGGAGAGAATTTGCTAAGGTGTGATCAGTATATATGTCTTACCACATTTATGCATTTATTTGAAGTTATATATGGGCAGGGCAGCTACAGTGCTACAGCCCTAAGGAGGAACACTTCACCTGGGTGATTATGTAATGCAGAGTATTCCATAATGTCATGTATATGTAAAAAATAGCATTTTTAAAAGACCTAGAAAAAAATGAAATAAGGGGCTTTTACTTCCATAATAAACCAATCCAATCAATTCTTAGTAGGGAGAGACTCCTAAGTGGCAAATATTCATTTCTTACCTAACAGTGCAGTATTTAAGATTTTATTTATGACATCTGGATTGTCCTAAATCTCCTAAAATATATCTTGAACTTTTCTTACTCTTAGCCCTGCATCTGATTTCTGAATAGAAATACAATGCAATGTGTCCATTTCTTCATAGTCTAATGACCTGGTCAGGTTGGATCCAAAACGTTGGTTCAATTTAAGCCATAAAGAACCACTAGCCACAGTTGTTTTAAAAAAGTAATAGAATGGACAAGGGAGTGTGAGGATTCGAGATGGTGGTGTGAGATGTGAGACAGAGAACTCCTCCCAAAACCACAAATAGTACGAAAATATAGTTAATTAATACAACTAATTCTAAAACAGCAACAAGAAAGAAGGCTGCACCAGACTGCATACAGACCTCACGAACAGAGCAGACCTCACGAAACACAGTAACGGACCAAAGCCTTGATCCGGTGGGACCCAGGCCCTTCCCCCACCACAGTCAATGGGTGGAAGGAAGAAAAATGGAGCAGGGAGGGGATGGAAGCCTGAAACAACTGAACACCTAGCCCTGGAAATCTTCTTTGTGACTAGAAACCTACACTGTGTGGTGCTCTGGAGGTCGGGGAGCTGGGACAGCCAAAGTGCCTAAGAGACTGAAATTCTGGCCGTTTCTGGAGGACGGGATCCACACCCAGCCACTCTGTGTCAGAGGAAAGGCAGGTGGTCTGAGAGGCTTCCTAGCAGTGAGAGGGCTGCTGAAGGGGTGGGGGTTATGGTGCTTGCTGCACAGGAGAAGGGAGAGCTGGACAAGCTTGCCTGAGGGTTGGGAACTTTGAAGAGCTTCAGGCGCTCCATCCCCTTGGCTGGCTGCTCAGCTCCGAGGCCCCCACTGTGATACGCAGCCTGCTAAGCCTTCCTCCTGGCCTGACAGCACTGGCTTGCAAACCAGCAGACACTGCGCTGGCATCAAACCAGCGAGAGGAAGGCTTCGCCTACAATAGCTAGAGACGCCAAGCACAGAGGCTAACACCTGTGTGCTCGACCCACTGGCTGTGACACTGGAGACAGGCATGGCAGATGGGAATCAGGAAACAAATCTTTCCTCTCCCCAGGCACCAGCCCCACACCCTTACGACCCCCAACCTCACTCTAGGGGCTGAGCAGCTCCAGAGACTGGAGATTCTGGGCACTAGAGGGCATCACAAAGAATTATGAAACTTCAAAATAACATGGTTCAGACCAAAATTGCACAAACCCCAGAAAGAGGGCCAAATGAAACTGAACCCACCAATCTTCCTGAAAGAGAGTTCAAAATAAAAATGATAAACATGTGTACGGAGATACAGAAAAATACTCAAATTTAAGATGGAGATTCAATCATTAAGAAATTCCTTATCTGAAATGAAACATACAATGGAGGGATTTAAAAGCAGATGAGATGTAGTAGAATAAACAGTAAATGGAATAGAAATTAGAGAAGAGGAATACAAAGAAGCTGAGGCACAGAGAGAAAAAAGAATCCTAAGAATGAAAGAATATTGAGAGAACTGTGTGACCAATCCAAATGGAACAATATTCGCATTATAGGGGTACCAGAAGAAGAGAGAGAAAAAGGGAAAGTGTCACTGAGGAGGTAATTGCTGAAAACTTCCCAATCTGGGGAAGGAGATCAGCTCTCAGGCCATGGAGGCACACAGATCTCTCAACACAAGGGACCCTAGGAAGACAACATCAAGACATATAATAATTAAAATGGCAAAGATCAAGGATAAAGACAAACTTTTAAAAGCAGCTAGAGAGAGAAAAAAGATCACATACAAAGGAAACCCATCAGGCTATCATCAGACTTCTCAGCAGAAACCTTACAGGCCAGAAGGGAGTGGCATGATATAGTTAATGCAATGAAGCAGAAGGGCCTTGAACCAAGAATACTCTACCTGGCAAGGTTATCATTCAAATTTGAAGGAGGGATTAAACAATTTTCAGATAAGCAAAAGCTGAGAGAATTTACCTCCCACAAACCACCTTTCCAGTGCATTTTGGAAGGACCCATATAGATGAAAGTATTCCTAAGACTAAATAGATGTCACCCAAGGGATAGACAAAGAGGACAGTATGATTCATAACATACAAAGAATAGAGGAGGAAGAAAAAGGAAAAGGAGGAAAAAAAAGAACCTTTAGGTTGTGTTTGTAATAGCATATGAAGTGAGTTAAATTAGACTGTTAGATAGTAAGGGAATTACCCTTGAACCTTTGGTAGCCACAAATCTAAAGCCTGCAATAGCAATAAGTACATACCTATCCATAATCACCCTAAATGTAAATGGTCTGAATGCACCAATCAAAAGATGTAGAGTCACCGAATGGATAAAAAAACAAGACACATCTATATGCTGCCTACAAGAGACTCACTTCAAACCCAAAGACATACACAGACTGAAAGTAAAGGGATGGAAAAATATACTTCATGCAACTAATAGGGAGAAAAAAGCAGGAGTTGCAATACTTGTATCAGAAAAAATAGATTTCAAAACAAAGAAAGTCACAGGAGACAAAGAAGGACATTACATAATGATAAAAGGGTCAGTTCAACAAGAAGATATAACTATTACAAATATCTATGCACCCAATACAGGATCACCTACATATGTGTAACAAATACTAACAGAATTAAAGTGGGAAACAGAATGCAATGCATTCATTTTAGGAGACGTCAACACACCACTTACTCCAAACCACAGATCAACCAGACAGAAAATAAAGAGACAGAGGTACTGAACAATGTATTAGAACAGATGGACCTAATGGACATCTACAGAATGCTCCATCCAAAGCAAAAGGATACACATTCTTCTCAAGTACACATGGAAAATTTTCAAGAATAGATCATATACTGGGCCACAAAAAGAGCCTCAGTAAATTCAGAAAGATTGAAATAGTACCAACCAGCTTCTCAGATCACAAAGGTATGAAACTAGAAATAAAGTAAACAAAGAAATCAAAAAAGCCCACAAACACATGGAGGCTTAATAACATGCTCCTAACTAACCAATGGATCAATGACCAAATGAAAACAGAAATCAAGCAATATGTGAAGACAAATGACAACAATAATTCAACACCACAAAATCTGTGGGACGTAGCTAAGGCGATGCTAAGAGAGAAATATATTGCAATACAGGCCCACCTCAGGAAAGAAGAACAATCCCAAATGAAGAACAAATGAGGCCCAAAGTCAGTAGAAGGAGAGACATAATAAAGATTGAAGCAGAAGTAAATAAAATTGAGAAGAAGAAAACAATAGAAAGAATCAATGAAAGCAGGAGCTGGCTCTTCAAGAAAATAAACAAAATAGATAAACCCCTAGCCAGACTTATCAAGAAAACAAGAGAGTCTATACATATAAACAGAATCAGAAATGAGAAAGGAAAAATCACTACAGACACCAAAGAAATACAAAGAATTATGAGAAAATACTATGAAAAATTATATGCTAACAAACTGGATAACCTAGGAGAAATGGACAACTTTCTAGAAAAATACAACCTTCCAAGGCTGACCCAGGAAGAAACAGAAAATCTGAATAGACCAGTTACCAGCAAAGAAATTGAATTGGTAATCAAAAAATTACCTAAGAACCAAACCCCTGGTCCAGATGGTTTCACTGCTGACTTTTATCAAACATTTAGTGAAGACCTAGTACCCATCCTCCTTAAAGTTTTCCAAAAAGCATAAGAGGAGGGAATACTCCCAAACTCATTCTACAAGACCAACATCACTCTAATACCAAAACCAGGCAAAGACACCACAAAAAAGAAAATGACAGACCAATATCCCTGGTGAACATAGATGCAAAAATACTCAACAATATTAGCAAACCCAATTCAAAAATACATCAAAAATATCATCCATCATGATCAAGTGGGATTCATCCCAGGGATGCAAGGATGGTACAACATTCAAAAATCCATTAACATCATCCACCACATCAACAAAAAAAAGGACAAAAACCACATGATCATCTCCATAGATGCTGAAAAAGCATTCAACAAAATTCAACATCCATTCATGATAAAAACTCGTAACAAAATGGGTATAGAGGGCAAGTACCTCAACATAATAAAGGCCATATATGACAAACCCACAGCCAACATTATACTTAACGGCGAGAAGCTGAAAGCTTTTCATTTAAGATTGGGAACAAGACAAGGATGCCCACTTTCCCCACATTTATTCAACATTATTCTGGAGATCCTAGCTATGGCAATCAGACAATATAAAGAAATAAAAGGCATCTAGATTAGCAAGGAAGAATTCAAACTATCCCTGTTTGCAGATGACATGATACTTTACATAAAAAACCCTAAAGAATCCACTCCAAAACTACTAGATCTAATATCTGAATTCAGCAAAGTTGCGAGATACAAAATTAATACACAGAAATCTGTTGCATTCCCATACACTAACGATGAACTAGCAGAAACAGAAATCAGGAAAACAATTCCATTCACAACTGCATCAAAGAGAATAAAATACCTAGGAATAAACCTAACCAAGGAAGTGAAAGACCTATACTCTGAAACTACAAGACACTCATGAGAGAAATTAAAGAAGATACCAATAAATAGAAACACATCCCGTGCTCATGGATAGGAAGAATTAATATTGTCAAAATGGCCATCCTGCCTAAAGCAATCTACAGATTCAATGCAATCCCTATCAAAATACCTACAGCATTCTTCAATGAACTAGAGCAAATAGTTCTAAAATTCATATGGACCCACAATAGACCCCGAACAGCCAAAGCAATCCTGAGAAGGAAGAATAAAGCAGGGGGAATTATGCTCCCTGACTTCAGGCTCTACTACAAAGCCACAGTAATCAAGACAATTTGGTACTGGCACAAGAACAGACTCATAGACCAATGGAACAGACTAGAGAGCCCAGATAAACCCAAAGATATATGGTCAATTAATATATGATAAAGGAGCCATGGATATACAATGGGAAATGACAGCCTCTTAAACAGCTGGTGTTGGCAACCCTGGACAGCTACATGTAAGAGAATAAAACTGCATTATTGTCTAACCCCATACACAAAAGTAAAGTCAAAATGGATCAAAGACCTGAATGTAAGTCATGAAACCATAAAACTCTTAGAAAAATACATAGGCAAACATCTCTTGGACATAAACATGAGCAACTTCTTCATGAACATATCTACCCGGGCAAGGGAAACAAAAACAAAAATGAACAAGTGGGACTATATCAAACCAAAATGCTTCTGTACAGCAAAGAACACCATCAGTAGAACAAAAAGACATCCTACAGTATGGGAGAATACATTCATAAATGACATATCCGATAAGCGGTTGACATCCAAATTATATAAAGAGCTCACGCACCTCAACAAACAAAAAGCAAATAAGCCAATTAAAAAATGGGCAGAGGTGCTGAACAGACACTTCTCCAAAGAAGAAATTCAGATGGCCAACAGGTACATGAAAAGATGCTCCACACCCCTAATCATCCAAGAAATGCAAATTAAAACCACAATGAGATATCACCTCACACCAGTTAGGATGGCCAACATCCAAAACACAAACAACAAATGTTGGTGAGGATGTGGAGAAAGGGGAACCCTCCTACACTGCTCGTGGGAATGTAAAGTAGTTCAACCATTGTGGAAAGCATTATGGAGGTTCCTCAAAAAACTCAAAATAGAAATACCATTTGACCCAGGAATCCCACTCCTAGGAATTTACCCTAAGAATGCAAGAGACCAGTTTGAAAAAGACATATGCACCCCTACGTTTATCGCAGCAGTATTTACAATAGCCAAGAAATGGAAGCAACCTAAGTGTCCATCAGTAGATGAATGGATAAAGAAGACGTGGTACATATACACAATGGAATATTATTCAGCTGTAAGAAGAAAACAAATCCTACCATTTGCAACAACATGGATGAAGCTAGAGGGTATTATGCTCAGTGAAATAAGCCTGGCGGAGAAAGACAAGTATCAAATTATTTCACTCATCTGTGGAGTATAAGAACAAAGAAAAAAACTGAAGGAACAAAACAGCAGCAGACTCACAGAAGCCAAGAATGGACTAACAGTTATCAAAGGGAAAGGGACTGGGGAGGATGGGTGGGAAGGGAGGGATAAGGGAGAGAAGGGTCATTACAATTAGCATGCTGATGGACAGTGACTGTAATGGGGTATGTGGTGCGAACTTGATAATAGGGGGAGTCTAGTAACCATAATGACTCAGCACTTGTTCATAAAAAGGAAAAAAAATATTATTACATGCAGATTATACTCTTGCATACATAGGAAATATATAACAATCTGCTAAAAGAACTATTACTGTTAGTAAGATCATCTGTATATGGGTCTTGTCGTGGCTTCCATCTCCCTTCTGTTCTTCTCTGGTGGACTTGAACAGCCAGGCAGTCAGCCTGGCAGAGGGTGGCAGGTCCATCCAAGGTGGCGCGATCCCCAGGGGAGAAGGCAGCCGGAGGAATTGCTCTCCTAGATGGCCCAGACAGGTGAGGGCCAGAGGTGGCTCACAGGCCGTCACTGCTTCGGGACTCAGCTGTGCTGGTGTTTCCGTGGTTCTCCAAGGGGCCCGGGATCCACTGTGGGGCTGGGCTTGCTGGCTTGCTACCATTGGCCTTGTGAAGGTTTGCCACATCTTAACAGCCCTGGTTCAGGGGGAGCTGAGTGCCAGAACTGCAGCTGGGCTTACCTGCCCCCCTTGCCCCCTGATGGCAGAGCTCTCTCCCAGAAGAGGGAATGCTTTGTTAGTTCATTTATCGCTCTCCCACGAGAACAGACACTGCTGACAGCGAAGGGGCCCAAAGCCATCTGAATGTTAAAGGAGCATAACATGAGTCAGCAGGCAGAGCAAAGTCAGAGCACAGCACGGGGACTGCGTTACCCAGAAAAAGGAAAGCCAGGCCAATCATAGAGAACAAAGCACTCCCTTTGGGAAAGAAGTGAAGACACAAAAGAATCCAAATAAATCTTAAAGATATGACATTAGAGCACAAAAATAGACTTCCTGGAAAAAAAAATATGTACACCTAATCCAATGAAATGATTTTAATATATTTACCATATGATCACTTAAACTTTAATATCTAATCATTTGACTAAAATTTAGTTAGAATTATAGAATTATTACATAATACATATGTATAATAAATAGTTAAAAATGTCAATAGACAAACTAAAAAAGATGGTCACAGCTGAGAACAGCGTTACAAGTTTGGAAAATAAAAAATAGTCCAAAAATACAGAGTAAATACACAAAGAGCTGGAAGGGACAGAGGGACAGGAGAAAGGCTGCTCTGTAAACCTGGAAATGTGGGTGTCTTCAGGACACCATCTGAGCAAATCATCTACCTTAAGAGTTTCCTTCTCTCATCATTTTTCTTTTGATGTTGATGCTTCTGGTCGGGGAACCAAACCCTGAGAAACCTGAAGTGAAAGAAGTCTGAGCACCAACACATTACCATAAAGTTTGTCTTTCTTGCTTTGTAAATATAATTTAGTTTTTAAGAATAGAAGCTTCAGAAAAAAAACCCACATATAAAAAGTAAAATTTTAAAGATATTTAAAGTGAGAAAAATCATAGGAATAGCTAATTTTACCATACCAACTAACCTTTAGTTCTTCCCAGAATGAGGACAAGAAATTTGACATGAAAAACTATTATCCAAGTTGGCAACATTCTATTACTTTTTAGGTCAAAAGCATAAACTTAATGCAAATGTGTACACCAGGTGTATCTCCCTAAACTGATTAAAATAACAAACTTGCAAAAAGATGTATCCATAGTAAATTTCTGAAAACGAAGGTTTATTTTCTCCACTGACCCTTTCACTTTTAACTAGAGATGCTTTCCTTTCAAAAATTTTGATTCCAAGTCTTAATAAAAATGGAAATATAAGATTGAACACAGGTAGAAAGCATGACTTTGGAAAAGGGATTTGATTAATATTTTTACTATTATGATTAAGCACGAACTACAGTGAATCAAATCACAAAGCCATACGGCTTGAGGAATGTGTGAGAGGGACTCAAAAGGTCACAGCCCTGTTTATAATTTCCAGAGGTAAATGAACGGAGCTGTGTGCTCTCTGGTATGAAAGACTCTATTTACTGTCTGTAAATATTTGTTTTTAAAATCCCAACACCATAAATCAAAGCCTGGCATTCATATTTCCTAATCCCTTACTTTTGACAGGGTGTTTACCTAAAGCTTTTTATTCTTAAAAGGATCCTTACCTTTATTTGTAAAAATCCTGACTTCTTTCATGCTTGATTACCAGTGAATAAACACCCATAGTCGGTACTCTGGCTAGAAAAAAATTATGAGAACTAATTACTAGCTTATTGGATAAAGCTGAGTTTAAACAGAGGCACACTCATATGCCACAGAAGGTGGGATTGCCTGTTGATGGCTAGAGAACACCATTACATAACAAGGGGCTCAGAATCAGTTAAAGAACTTCTTTGGAGCAAAAATCCTTAATTATTTCTGGAGAAATAAAGAATTTTGGAAACAATGTCTATAACCACCCGGCAAAAGGGGACAGAAGCCACGGTCATGAGGGCTACAGATATCATCGGCCTCACATGCTCTGTCATCTAGAGTCATAAGATTTGTCTTTTATGAGAGGTCATAAGTGAGCCCCAACTGATGAAATGTGACTTCTTCGAAGGTGTGAAAGGATTTTGTCTTGCAGGATATATTTGTCTTTATAATCTCAGCATCGCCTAGAGTCTGGCGCACAGTAAAAGTTCACAACATGCTTCTAATTGAAAGAGCTTTGTATTTGCCAAGTCACCGTGACTCCTTAAAATAATTGCTGCTCTCAAGACAAAAAAATGTCACAGTAATGCTGCTGAAAATGTAGATTTATCTTGAAACGTTAACACAGCCACAGTGACATTACCATTACCTCCTCAGCATCTGCTGATTGAAGGTTGAACAAGAGAAGCCTAACTAAAGTCCCTACACACTCAAAAATTATATAACTCTTGAAACATTTGCAAAAGTTTATTTTCACAGAAAACATCTTCAGTGCCTAAATGCCTAAACATCCCCAACAGTGATGATTTTATCCAGAGGGGTGGGGGAATGTGGATGGATGGAATCAATTAGCAAGCCATCATTCCAACTACTAGGACAGAGAGGTGGTTGAGTAGATCTAGTTCAGTGTGTAGGAATACCAGTGGGTGAAACAATAGCAACTACCTTTCACTGAATGCCTACTTAAAAGCCAGGTGTCACATTAGGTACCGAATGCAAACCCAGAGTCCATCATACTCCACATCCACACTTCCAGGTTGGTGGCCTTTGGTGGGGGCTGTTCCAGGAAAGCCAAGGTGCAAACAAAGGAGGGTGGGGGTGGGGGTGGGGGTGGGGGTCAAGCAAGATTGCTGACCTGCAGCAAACAAAAGTTAGGGGTAAGGTGCTGAGAAAAGGTGGGGAATGAAAAATATGGAGATTAAGATAGACGGCTAAGCAAAAGCCGGGTGTGGGGAGAATGACAAGGCATGGTCATTCACTGCCCTTGCTAAAAACTAGCCAGGCTCCCAGGTTGGCTGTGTAAACAGCTTTGGCAAAACTGGAAAGCCCCCTGGTGGTTACAGCTAGGACATACCCTTGGCCTCGCTTTCTTTTGCAGGGTCTTCTGGAAATTTCTATTGATTACAATTATTTTTCTTTTCTTTAATGATTGTAAAAGTGCTTAGTCTTATATGTTATTTCAGAACAAGAAGTATAACTTTGTTGTTGCTGTGATTTTTATATAGTGAGAAAAAGCCTGTTTTTTGTTTGGATTTCATTACTTCAAAAATTTTTTAATTTATGATGGACAAATTCATATCAAGGTTTGAAATGTATTGAGTGGTTTAGATGCATTTTTCGATATTGTTTTAATGTATGTTAGAAGAAGTATGGCCGTTTTATACATAAGCAATTGTGGGTCAAGGCAAACATTTGCAATAGCTATTTAAGAGAAAGAGAGTTGACTGACTTAGAAAAGGTGAGGAATTACTTTTACAGAGTGGAAAAATAGAGTCATGCAGGGAAATATGGAGCCTCCATAGTTGAAATTTCTTTTTCTGTCAAACCAAAGGGAAGGAAAAGATAGATTTGAAAAGAAGCACACATCCTCTAGGAAATTACTTCATCAACTAAATAGGAGGTTGAAATAACAGACAGCTTCCGTGTTGAGAAAGGCTCCTGGGGGTTGTTCATCTCTGACAATGTGAAACTGTATTTTCACACTGAGAACTGTCACCTGAAGTAGCATGGATGAAAAATTAGGGTTTTTAAGCCTTAAGAGAAAGAAGAAAGGATTAAGACTGAAAAGAGTTAAAGATAAAATAGAAATTTAATTTATTCTATTTTTATTCACAGGTCTTTAAATGGTGCCACACTTATTTGCCCTGGTCCTAATATACTCTGTAATTTTAATTACAACTTTCAGGAAAAATAATTGAATGGAAAAGCTCCTCAGACAGAGGCTATGCTTTATACATCTTTCTAGCTCTCCACTTCTGTTCACAGTCAGCTCATAGCAAATATTAAATGAATAGGGAAAGAAGTCTGTCTTTGGGTTTAACTACTCCTTTGGGTAGCTTATCCACTTGAACTCCAGGAACTGAACCCAGAACCCAGAGCCAAATTCGAAGCCTTTTGGAGATTATATAATAGCATATTGCTATTACAGGGTTGGAAGTGTGGCCAACAGAATATATGCCTCACTCAAAAGCATTCAAATTTTATTTCAGGTTTAAAACTCTGTGCCTTCCTAAGGCAATAGGTATGTACAGTAGTCCTCAGTAATATTGACTGAGTACCTACTATGTTCTGGGTGCTGTGAATTCTTTGATAACTCAATAGGTATGTAATGGGAGCCCATGTACAGATGAAGAAATGGGCTTATAGAAGCAAAATACTTGCCTGAATTAACCGGCTACCAAGAAACTCAGATTGTATTCTGACCCAGGTCCATCTTCTCTTTCTCCTCCTACTGCACTGTGGACAGAGGCAAGCTTGTTGGGGACGTGAGGTGAAGAAACAGAAGTTTATGTAATAAAAGAAAATTCCGGCCTCTAAAGTGACAGCAAATGTTTCATTTTACTTTGTTTTGTACTCTGCCTTGATGGTACTTGTACAATATTTTAATCACTCCTAAAGAAAAAAAGAGCTTTAAGAATGTTAACTTTTGAATTCACTATGTTCCCATGAGAAGCTCAAGAAAAACTGTTTCATTTGTATGTTTAACAGAAAAATAAAAACCTGGAAGATGAAGACTATAATACGGTCTTTTCAAAGCCACCCAGCACGACAGCAGTACGAGGAAAGGGGACAATGGCCTGCGCTTTGCAGGCAGCGCTCTAACTACAGCTCGCTGTTCCTGTGCTTGAAATAATTGGGGTGTTTTATTCTTGCATTTCATTATTTGGAGTTTTGAAATAATTTGAATAAAGTAACATCTCCAAACAGAAAATAAAAGATCGTAATAGTGATGATTTACATTACAAAAGTTTTCTTTAGTCTCAAAAAAATACTCTCTCGGGTTTCTTACATTCTGAGTTCACATAATATGATTAAACACTTCTCTTTGAATCTATTAGGTACTTAACCTAGAGGCTGAGGTACAAGAATAATTCTCAAATATAAGCTGCTTGGAGCCTTGATGACTAAAAAGCATTATGAAATAAAGGAAGGCATCTTAGAAATAACAACAATAGTAGCTATTAAATATTGAGTTTATTACCTAACAGGCACAATACTAAGCACTTTATACTAATTCGGTGCCTCCAATAATACCATGAAAGAGATAGTATTACTGTTTCAGCTCTACCAATGAGGAAACTGACAGAGAGAGAAAAACCACTAGGCCCCACAATTTTCACATTATATGACCAAGAGAGAGAAATAGGACACAAATATTAGAAGCAGAAGATACCTTCAAAATAATTTTGACCATCATTTCTCCCACTGGGTTCCATATGAGAAGATACGGGACAAACAGATCCCTGGCAAAATGAATTTTGGAAACCACTGCTTCAACTGTCTTGGTCAGCCATAATTTCTAAATTGTTTCAATTCTTTTACAAAGTTGCATCATCCTTAAACTGGAATAAAGTTTAATCGTTAAAAACTATGAAATAACATGGCTAAAAGCATTTGAAAACAGTTCTTTTTCATATAGGTTAACAGTATCCTCTGTGATTTTATATTTTCTTATGTCTTTAGCCAACCCTTGTTTAGTAAAACTACCATAAGCAAAATAATCAGTGAAGTAATTCAGGGTTGGCAAACTACAGCTAGCTAGTGTGCATATAAATATATATGGCAGAGTCCTTATGTGGCCCTGCAAAGCCTAAAATATTTGCTACCTGGCCCTTTGTAGAAAAAGTTTGCCAACCCCTACAATAATCAAGACACTGAAATAGTGGGTACAATTCAAAGAGGTTTTACTCACACAATGTAAATATGAGATTGTTTTCTCAATTTTCCCTAGTGTAATTTACAGAACAATTAAGTGGCAGTACAATCACAATGTTTACTGGTGGTGTAACTAAGTGTACTTAGCTTTGGCAGGGGAAAATATCATTTTGCAAATTCAGACATACATGAAATATAATTTATGTATGTAACAATTGGATTTCTATTTCTCATTCTACTTGGAGAGCTAAAGTTAATGTCAGTTTGGGGTTCCCTTTGTCTTTCCCAGGGTTGAGTCGTGTTTTGTGGGGGACATTGGTTACAGAGTACCACATGGTGGTGTGAAGACAGGCCCTATTGTTTGTTTCTGGATCACTTGGCTCTGCCTCACCTCCCACACAGCCCTGCTTCCCATTCACATAGCCCCTTCAGAACTGCCCCCGCCCCCATTACTCCTTGCCACTGTCTAAGACCATTACAGATTCACTAAACACAACCTAGGTTCTTCTTTCTGCTTGGACAACTTATTGCCTGTAATTGGGTTAGCATTTGCTTATCTCAAGTCTTAGACCTTCCCTAAGCTTAAGAAGCTACCACTCAGCTTCACTGTATCTTGTAGTACCTCTTTTAGAGCATTTGTTACATTATAATTTTCTATTTTTGAATTTATTTGCCTGATGGCTTCTGAACCCCTTTTGAGCACAGGCACTGCTTGGTTTAGGAGTCCCCAGTTCATTACAGTTTCTGATACATTCTAGGCACTCAAATATTGGGTTGAGTTAATAAATCCCTGTATCTCTAAGACTCTTCAGCCTTGATTACGGTTTTGTCAGCATTTGAGTTATTGCATACACCATGAGCAAACTTTCATTTCCCTAATTCTTTTACTGGGCAAACTGGTCTTCCATCAGTTGACTTTTTTTCTGCACATATAATATTCACACACACACGCACTTTAAAAATTTTCAGATAAATATAAAAGAAAGTGGGACTGGAACTGGTGAGACATTATTGAATTTGATGGAGCTTTTCATTAAAAAATAGAATAAGGTCCAGTAGTTTCTGGCATGTGGTAGCTATTAGTTGGGCAGTCATTGAATGAACTTTGTACAAGTAAAAAAAAAATTTTTTCAGATACACCGTCCAGGCTTGCAAATGCCCTAGCTCTTGATATGGAAGTGAGGCAGCTCTAGGTGCCCTCTCATTTCTTGGTGGTAATTTTGTTGCCTGCTCCTCTATCAATCAAAAATGTATTCCTACAGACAGTATACTTGTCCAAGAGCTCAACCTTGATTTGAGTACCATCCAGTAACTTCAGTGTAGAGCTGAAGCAGATATGACTCAGTGGGAGAATGACGCAGAAGGCTATATACACCTGACCACATGGGCTGTTTACTTCTCCACAGACATGTTATCCCTAAATTATGACTTAATATTTGCCTATTGGCTTTGTTCTGGAAGTTTTCACATTCCCTGTGAAATGACAATTGAAGATTATGGGTGGTTCTAGAAGTGCTTCCCAAGAATTTGCTAACTAGGGATATACGAGAGTCCTCAATAAAACTTACTAAATCAAAATGTGGGTGTGGAGAAATATTCCCAAAACAGAATGTATCATAATCTAAATGTGCAAATCTGCTAAGATACTGTAACTGGAATTCAGTTAAACACAGTGGGTATGTACCTAGAAGTGTGTCTAGGGCAGCACAACTCAGTCTGGGGAACTTGAGCCATACAGTCACTTTGAAGATGGTCTGTGCTGAAGAAAGGTGGGTCTGTAATCACGTATCACCAAATGCCTGAAAGGCCGCTCACAGCCACCTGCATGACATCCGTTCAAGTCCAGGCTCAAGTAGCCTCGTGATCATGATGCCAAGAGAGAACGTGTTGATTTGGAGATGTGAGCACTCCAGTTACTGAAATTATCTTCCATTGTAACTCTAATTTGATAAACTGATTTTTTTAAAGTATATTCATGATATCAGACACATACAATCTTCGTAGATATTGATAAGGTCCAGTTGCTGCCATGGCCACTCGGCTTTAGATTCCTAGATCAAGTTCTGAAAGGCTGGGGACTATCTTCTTCAATACCAGAAAGTCACTAGCTGCCATCCAATGCCTGGGATATGTAGGAACTTGGGTATGTGCTGAGTAGAATGAATAAATGATATACACATAAAAAAATTATTAATTTTGAGACTTTGGGACCCAACAAGATTTCCTCCAGAAGGTTGCAAATTTTATCTCCTTCATGTGCCTTCCTATTTACATTTTAAGACATTTTTTCCATTGTTAACATTTTTTTAAAAAAGCTTTCAGTGTAACTTCCTTCTAAATTTTAGTGCCAGAAAAAATATCTTCAGGCAAATTTGAGTGCTTTCTTTTATCAACTGTAAAAACTTCATCATCCACCATCTCCTTTTTGTCTTGGCTGCCAGGAAATTTGAAGATATGTTTATGTATAATTGCAGTGAGTTTTTTATCTTCTGATAAAATTTCTCCTTTTATTACCTGATCTTTTCTTTGTTATACTTTTATATATTGCTATTTCTATTTAAAATATCTACTGACTTCCTATGATAAAAGAGAATTTCAGTTGCTTGAGTTTTCGTTTGCTTCCCTTTACTCCCCATCTCCCAACATTGTTGTAAGATTATGTTTGATGGTCTATCGGTTACCTTTACCTTCATGACTTTACTATGCTCATGACCTTTCCCCGTAAAGTAAGGGTACTAATAGCCATTCCCCTTAGTTCTTCCACCCCCTCCAATCTTCCAATTTTTATCAACTGTCTTTTTTACATTGTCCAGGTTGATATTTACATTCTATGCTATAATCAATGTCTACTGTGCTCTAAGGATTAATTCTAAAATAGTTTATCACTGTAACTATGTAGGCAGAATTCACTAAAGAGCTCAGTTGTATTCTCTGAAAACATTCTTTTCTTGTACGACTTGTTTTCTTGGAGCTCCTGCTTTTTCTTTTCTTAAAAAACCCAACATGCGTTTTCATTTCCTTGGGATAGCAGCACTAAGAAGCCAGTTCCAGGGTGCTCGTTTTGCCAGGACCTTGTTGCATGATGGGATAAGTAATCACTTGTTTGAAGTTTGCATGGAACATGGGGTCTGATCTTTTAGAAAGCCATTACTTAGTATCATCTCTAAATTAGGCATTTGCAGAGAACTTCAAAAGAAGTTATGTTCTTCACTAGTGGAAGTCACAGCACTAAAATCAGCTTCATAAAAATCTAAAGTCATCACATATGACTGGGAGGAAAAACACAAAAACAAAAACTTGATTAGAATAAAACTAAACTTCTAAATAGGTAAGAAGCAAATGTTTGGAATTTAGGAAGAAAAAATACATACAACTAGCAAAATGAAAAGCTAAGAGGTTGGTCTGACAAAGAAAAATTTCTGTTAATTAATGAAATGTATACATTGTATTCAAGACAAATATGACATGTCTAGGTAGTAAAATCAATCTTAAAAACAGGCAAAAAATATGTATTTCCCTTAATCCAAATGCAGTTTGTATAGGCTTAAACCATGTACACAGACTTAAAAGCTTCTAACTACCAAATTCAACTGTCAACTGAGTGCTTTCTGTGTGCAAAGAGCTGTTCTGGGCACCAGGAATGAGGTTAAAAAACAGAGATGTGTTCAAGGACTTGCTGTCCAGAGGAGGCAGACATGAAAGCAATCACAACACACTGTACAGGGTGCCATGTGGGTAAGGGAAAGACAGCCCAGCCTCAGTGTGTCTAGGACACTTAGGGGAAGGTTACCTGAGGAAATAATGTGAAAGCTAAGATTTAAGAATAAGGATTTTTAGGAGACGGAAAAAAAGGGCATCTATATAGGCAGAAGGAACAGTTCAACACAGAGTGGGGATATGAGAAGTCAGAGCCGTTTGGAATGTGGTAAGACATTTGTTAGCTTGGCTCATATCAACAGTGTGAGGAAGAGAGAGAAAGCTAGATAGTCAGGTAAGAAACACACCAGAAAGGCTTTATACAACAAAGGACCAGTTATAGATTTAATTGTACAATAACTGAAAGCATTTCACAGCAAAGATATGAAACGTCTTGATTTGCATTTTCGTTGTTGAGGGAAAATTGAAAGGAATCAGGACTTGGCGGAAAGTCCAGTGAGGAAGTTCAAGAATCAGTATTACTTTTCTTAGGCTGCTCTAATACCACAGACTGAGTGGCTCAAACAACAGAAATCTGTTTTCTCATAGTTCTGGGGCTAGAAGTCCAAGATCAAGGTGCTGACAGGGTTGAGTTCTCCAGAGGCCTCTCTCCTTGGCCACTCTAGCAAATAAATAGAATCTAAAGGGGAGGTTGTGGGAACTTCAAATTCATAGCTGGTTGGTCACCAGCACGGGGATTGGGAGGGCTTGCAATGGGCACCTGTGTGGGGAGTGGTAGGTAGTCTCATAGGACAGAATCCTCAACCCCAGGAATCTGGTGCTCTCTCTGTCAGAACTGAGTTGAATTCTCAGACACCCTGCTGATGTCTGAGAACTACTTGGTGTCATGCATTCATCAGCTGTATTGTGAATATTATTTTCAGACAGATATAGACACTTTAAAAGTCCACATTACTCTAGAGACCCAAGGCACAGAAACAAGTGAATTATTATGTTTTTAAAAAGTGACGAGATTGGAATATTAATTTTGGAAGATTTTTAATCAATTTAACACTGTTATACACTAGAGAAAAAATTTCCACCAACATTCCCTCACAAAGCTGGCAGTTTTGTATTTACATAGTATTATTACAGCAATTTAAAATGTTAATCTATGATACAATAATGTAACTTCAGAAAACATAAAAAATATAGTTTTTTTTAATAGCCATGCTCCCATTTTTGATGAAAGCTAGTCAGTTCATCCTGTTAGGTTAACACTTTAAAAATGCATATCAGATACTCAGTCAGCTTCACAAAGCCTTTAAGAACACTGTCAAATGGGACAGACAGAGGGCTCATCGTCACTTATGTCCGAGTCATCTGCATCTACTCCTTCAATGACTGACTTCTTCCCTTTACAACAGGATACGATTAATCCAATCAAGAACACCTGTAAATTTTAATAAGCTGTATGTTATTATTGAATCTAAAATCACTCAGAAAGTAATGAACTTAAAATTCAATAGAATTACTGTGGTACAAATGGACCAATGAGGACCAAGTCATTCCCCGGGATACGTGTACTTACCCCAAGAAAGGCCCAGTTACCAAAATAGTACACAGCACTGAAGAACCAGAACTTGTGAAGGAACAGGTATGTCCGCGTAACAGTGCACTGATCTGTATAAACAAATAAAGGACTATGTTGAGATAATTTCTCTCCTAAAATGGACATACATATTATATCTAAAAGGTTATTCGCCAAAACTAATGTCCAAGGTCATAGTCAGTAAAGTATGAGAGATAGGATTGGCATCTAGTTCTACCTCCAAAGCCCACTCTTTCAATCACCTTACAATAGTGTTAAATTACCAATGAATGTGACAGTCTTAAAAATGAATGCCACAAATGTAATCCTAGCTCTTATGTATAAATAAATTAAATGGGCTAGTTCAATTTACTTGAAATAGAAAAAGCATTTTAATCTGGAGTGCCAGACATTTCCTTAAACAAAGCAGATAGTTTTCCTGATGCACACAAGAAAAAAAAATGAACAAAATAATCAGATGTGGTTAGTACTAAGCCGTACTTTTCTAAGAATCTAATTCTTAGGAGACCTCCAACTTGAGAGGTCTTTTGGGCTTTTTTTAAAAATTTTTTAACAATGCTATTGGAAAGATGGCTACTTCTTCTAAAGAAATACAAAATTATAATGTACTGATATGCTTTACAGTTTCAACTTCAGATAACATAATAGCTTGAATGAAAAATAAATTACATACCTTTCTCCTTCAAAAAAATGTAACAAAGAGAAAGAGACAGACTGCTGTTTGATATTTGTGTCAGACTCTATACTAGTTTTATCCAAATACATTATTTCCATTAGGTTACAAAGTCTTCTATATATACTGACATATATCTAGTAAATGATGTCTAAGTAAATATTTGTTCATTAAAGCCATTTGGAATGGTCTGGAGCAGCATAACATAATGTAATCGACTGAAAAATCATATATGCTACAGCTAACAGAGAATCCCAACCTCACACATTTCAGAGGACCTTTGTTCATTAAAGAAGAAAATCCTTATCTTACAAAGCAACTCCTCTTCACTCGAGTAATTACAAAAGAGATTATTTTTCCTGCATATTTTTATCCAAAATGTACAATGGTAAAAAAATTCAACATGCTATTAGGAAACCAATATCACATTTTATTGCTGATTAAGAAAATACATGGTTAATTTCTAATTCTATGAACTCTCTTTGAAAAATTAAATAAGTGCTGTTTTCTCTTAAGACATAAAATGGAGTCAGAAATTTTATAGTCATCCTAAAGTTAGTTTATTACACAAGGAATCTGATACACTTTATTTTTCTGGCTGTCACAGTTTTCTGAAAAGTAGCATGTAGGTTATATTTTACCTAAATACAAGATCTAATATGTAAAGCTTTAGATATGTTATGAAAATATTTGGATAATCTCAATCGTACATACTCTAATCCCTTTAACATTTACTTCGGAATTGCGCAATAGCAAACTGGACAAAGCAGCCTTGTTTTCCAGCAGGAAAACATGCCATTTAATAGAGAAGCAATGTCTTCCTTTCACAAACAAGCAGGGACCACCAATCTAATGCTGATCTACTGATCCCTCAAGGGCCTCCTTCATTATTCTTTGCTCCCTTTTTCAATGGAAAGGTCTAGACGGAGTGTTCAAAGCTCCATAAGAAAAACCAAAAGGATTCAAGCAGCATTGGCTCAACAAATGTTTCCCTCCCTTCTTATAGTTACTAGCACCCAAGATCATACCTTTACACCAGGTGTTGGGAGTTCAGTCTAGCAGAGGAGACTCCTAGACCATCAGAGTACCTGGCATTCATATTCGACATGACTGATGAAGTTATAAGCTAAATTTTTTTAAAGGGGTACTTTATTTAATAATCATATTGCTAACACATCTTGAAATTTATTTTCACTAAAATCTGTCAAGCTTTCAAAGATATCAAAACAAGATACCTGAATTTATCTTGAAAATGAGAGTATAACTAAAACGTCCAGCATCACGAATGAAGAGCCCAGACTATGGTCTCTGAAAGATCTGTTATTAAGTACCATTTAGCCACGTAAATGGGCAAATCTGAATTTCTGAGACTGTGCTTGTAAAATGGGGATAGCACCAATTTCCTTACAGGGTTGTTCTAAATACCAAACAAAGTATTTCAAAATCACATGCAAAATGACAGCTAATATTAATTTTCTTTTTTCAAGGTATAACCAAACCCCAATAAACAATACAGTTCTCAGACCACATTTCAGACCACAGTGGTATGAAACTAGAAAGTAATTACATGAAGAAAACCAAAAAGAACCACAAACACATGGGAGCTAAACAACAGGCTTATAAATAATCAATGGATCAGTAAGCAATCAAAGAGGAAATCATAATACAAGGAAACAAATGAAAACAGGAACACAATGGTGCAAAATATGTGGGATGCAACAGAAGAATTTCTAAGAGGGTAGTACATAGCAATACAGGACTACCTCAGGAAACAGAACAACCTCAAAAAATCAATTTAACCTCACAACTAAGGGAACAAGAAAAAGAAGAATAAATATTTATTAGAACTAATAAATGGATTCAGCAAAGTTTCAGGATACAAAATCAATGTACAGAAATCTGTTGTAATGTTATACTAACAACAAACTACCAGAAAAAGAAGTTAGAAAAACAATCTTATTTACAACTGCATCAAAAAGAATAAAAAACCTAGGAATGAACCTAACCAAGGAGGTGAAAGACCTGTACTCTGAAAACCACAGACACTCATGAGAGAAATTAAAGACACAAACAAATGGAAATCTGTCCCATGTTCAATGGTAGGAAGAATTAATATTGTTAAAATCACCATCCTGCCCCAAGCAATTTACAGATTCAATGCAATCCCTATCAAAATATCAATGGCGTATTTCAGTGAACTAGAGAAATTAATCCTAAAATTTGTATGGAAACACAAAAGACCCTGAATAACCAAAGCAATTCTAAGAAAGGACAAAGGTGGGGGTATTATGATCCCTGATTTCTCCATAATACCACATACAAAAGGATTAAAGACCTAAATATATGACATGAAATTATAAAACTCTTAGAAGAAAACATGGGCAAAAATCTCTTATAAATATGAGTATTTTTTTTCTGGATATGTATCCCCAAGCAATGAAGACAAAAGCAAAAATAAATAAGTGGGACTACATCAAACTAAAAAGCTTCTGTACAGCAAAGGAAACCATCAACAGAACAAAAAGGCAACCTTTGATATGGGAGAATATATTTGAAAATGATACATCCAATAAGGGGCTAACGTCCAAAATATATAAAGAACGCATTTGGCTCAACACCAAAAGAACAAATAACCCAATTAAAAATGGGCAGAGGACCTGAATAGACATTTTTCCAAAAAAAACCCCATACAGATGGCTAACAGGCACATGAAAAGAATGCTCCACATCACTATCATCAGGGAAATGCAAATCTAAACCACAGAGATATCATTTCCCACCAGTCAGAATGGCCACTATCCAAAAGACAAGAAATAACAAGTGTCGGCCAGGATGTGGAGAAAAGGGAACCCTCCTACACTGTTGGTGGGAATGTAAATTGGTGCAGCAACTATGGAAAGCAGTATGGAGATGCTACAAGAAACTATAAATAGAAATACTATACAACCAAGTAATTCTACTTCTCAGAATTTACTAAGAGAAAACAAAATCTATGATTTGAAAAGATATTTGTACTGCTATGCTTATTGCTGCATTATTTACAATAGCCAAGATACGGAAGCAATGGAAGTGTCCATCAATAGATGAATGGGTAAAGATGTGTTACATATATGCAAAGGAGTATTACTGAGCCACAAAATGAAAGAAATCCTGCTATTTGTGACAACATGGTTGGACCTAGAGAGTTTTACACTAAGTGAAACAAGTCAGGCAAAGAAAGACAAATATCATATGATTTCAGTTACATGTGGTATCTAAAAACAAAACAAACCAAAATGAACAACAGCAACAGACTTACAGATGTTGAGAAGTGACTGGTGGTTACCCATTGGGGAGGGTTGGGGTTGGGGTGAGTGGGTGAAATAGGTGAAGGAGATAAAAAAGAAAAACATAAAAACACAGTTCTCAAGGGCTACTCAAATGATCACAAGAAAAATAAATCTTAACTAATCAACTAATATTAAGATTTTGTAAGAATATATAATAATGTGAAGAAAATAATTGCTTAGGTCTTAGTATTATCATCACTCTGTACATGTTCATTATTTTTCTGTCTCTATAGTCAAAACAGATGTAAATGGATTTGGTGAAATTCAAATGCGTATAATTCAGTAACAGGACACCTGCTAAACAGTAATATACTTTAAAATAAAAATAACCAATTTGAGGAGGGACTTCCAGGAAGATGGCGGTGTGAGCAGGGCGGCAGAAATCTCCTCCCAAAACTATATATATCTACGAAAATACAGCAAATACAACTATTCCTAAAAGAGAGACCAGAATACACACGAAAGCGCACAGCGTGCAGCTACACCTGAGAGAACACGGCACCCCGTGAGGCAGGTAAGATACGGAGCGACGACCCAGCGGGACCTGAGCACTCACCCACCCCAGCACAACGGCGGGAGGAGAGGATTCAGAGCAGGGAGGGAGTAGAAGTACACCCTGCGAAATAACCAGCCACGGTGATCTGCACGGGGAGCACTGACACACATCGTGCGGTGTAGCGGAGATTGGAGAAACAGAGGGTGCATGATCTGAATGGGGAACGCGCCAGGGTGCTTGCAGCCGGCTCCGGGGAAGGAAAAAAAAAGAAAAAGAAAACCGCGCGCTTTTTTCAGCGGTCTTAAAGAGACAAGAGCCCAGCGGAGGAGCCGGATCGCCTCGGCACACTCAGCCTGGCAGGCTGGGATTCCTGGGGAGTTTCGGACCTTTAGCTGGCGACTAGAAAAGGGTGGCTGCACTGATGGACTTCCCACAAAGATCAACAGTCTCCCAATCGTTCCCACCCCGGCCAGAGCTATAAAGGGCCCTGCGGAGCGGCATGGCCACAGCTGCGGAATAGTGGAGCAACAGCACCACCTACAGCATCCCCACAGAATCTACTCCCGGTGCGCGTTTTGTTTTTTCTTTTTTCTTCTCTTTTTTTCTTTTCTTTCTTTCGTTTTTTGTTTCCATCCTCTTTTTTTTTCTCTTTAAAGTCTTAAAGAGCCGAGCTGACATACGTGGCAACTACCAGTGACCACTTCTATAGCCATAAAAAGACAGAGGAATATGGTCCAGACTAAGATCAACCAGACAACCCCAGAGAGGGAGCCTGAAGGGATGGAAACGCACAGTCTTCATGAAAAAGAATTCAGAACAAAAGTCATAACCATGCTGATGGATCTACAGAGAAATGTGCAAGAGCAGAGGGAGGAAGTGAGGGAAGTGAGGAAAGACAATGCGGAAATGAGACAAGCAATCGATGGGCTTAACAGCAGACTGGATGAGATGCAAGAGACTGTTAATGGAATAGAAATCAGAGAAGAGAAATACAGAGAAGTTGAGGCAGAGAGAGATAAAAGAATCTCTAGGAATGAAAAAATATTAAGAGAACTGTGTGACCAATCCAAATGAACAATATTCGCATTATAGGAGTACCAGAGGAAGAAGAGAGAGAAAAAGGGATAGAAAGTGTCTGAAGAAATAATTGCTGAAAACTTTCCCATGATGGGGAAGGAAATAGTCTCGCAGTCCACGGAAGCCCACAGATCTCCCAACATAAGGGACCCAAGGAAGACAACACCAAGACACATAATAATTAAAATGGCAGAGATCAAAGATAAAGACAGAGTATTAAAGGCAGCTAGAGAGAGAAAAAAGATGACCTACAAAGGAAAACCCATCAGACTATCATAAGACTTCTCAACAGAAGCCCTACAGGCCAGAAGAGAATGGCATGATATATTTAACGTAATGAAACAGAAGGGCCTCAAACCAAGAATACTGTATCCAGCACGACTATCATTTAAATATGACGGAGGGATTAAACAATTTCCAGACAAGCGAAAGTTGAGAGAGTTTACCTCTCATAAACCACCACTACAGGATATCTTAAATGGATTGCTCTAGGGGGAAGCACTCCTAAGGCTAAAAAGATGTCACCAGAGAAAATAAAATCATAGCAAAGAAAGCAGACCATCCAAATACTAACTAAAGGTAAAGAATAAAACACCGAGTATGTAAAGAATGGAGGAGGAAGAATGAGAAGGGAGAGAAATGAAGAATCATCAGACGCTGTTTACAATAACTTGACAAGAAAGTTAAGTTAGATTGTTAGATAGTAAAGAAGCAAGTCTTCAACCTTTGGTAACCACGAATCTAAAGCCAGCAATGGCAATAAGTACATATCTATCAATCATCACCCTAAATGTAAATGGACTGAATGCACCAATCAAAAGACACAGAGTAACAGAATGGATAAAAAAGCAAGACCCATCTATATACTGCTTACAAGAGACTCACCTCAAATCCAAAGATAAACACAGACTAAAAGTGAAGGGATGGAAAAAGATATTTCATGCAAACAACAAAGAGAAAAAAGCAGGTGTAGCAGTACTTGTATCAGACAAAATAGACTTCAGAACGAAGAAAGTAGCAAGAGATAAAGAAGGACATTACATAATGATAAAGGGGTCAGTCCAACAAGAAGATATAACCATTATAAATATATATGCACCCAACACAGGAACACCAACATATGTGAGACAAATACTAACAGAATTAAAGGAGGAAATAGACAGCAATGCATTCATTTTAGGAGACTTCAACACGCCACTCACTCCAAAGGACAGATCAACCAGACAGAGAATAAGTAGACACAGAGGCACTGAACAACACATTAGAACAGATGGACCTAACAGACATCTACAGAACTCTGCACCCAAAAACAGCAGGAAACACATTCTTCTTAAGTGCACATCGAACATTTTCCAGAATAGACCACATACTAGGCCACAAAAAGAACCTCAGTAAATTAAAAAATATTGAAATCCTACCAACCAACTTCTCAGATCACAAAGGTATAAAACTAGAAATAAATTTTAGAAAGAAACCAAAAAGGCTCACAAATACATGGAGACTTAACAACATTCTCCTAATCAATGGGTTAATGACCAAATCAAAACAGAAACCAAAAAATATATGGAGACTAATGACAACAACAACACAAAGCAAAAACTTCTGTGGGACGCAGCAAAGGCAGTTCTAAGAGGAAAGTATATTGCAATCCAGGCCTATTTAAAGAAGGAAGAACATTCCCAAATGAATACTCTAAAGACACAATTACTGAAATTGGAAAAAGAAGAACAAATGAGGCCCAAAGTCACCAGAAGGAGGGACATAATAAAGATCAGAGAAGAAATTAATAAAATTGAGAAGAATAAAACAATAGAAAAAAATCAATGAAACCAAGAGCCGGTTCTTTGAAAAAATAAACAAAATAGATAAACCCCTAGCCAGACTCATTAAGAGAAAAAAGAGAATCTACACATATAAACAGAATCAGAAATGAGAAAGGAAAAATAATGACAGACCCCACAGAAATACAAAGAATTATAAGAGAATATTATGAGAATCTATATGCTAACGAGCTAGAAAACCTAGAAGAAATAGACAACTTCTTAGAAAAATACAACCTTCCAAGACTGACCAAGCAAGAAACAGAAAAACTAAACAGACCAATCACCAGCAACGAAATTGAATCGGTAATTAAAAAACTACTCAAGAACAAAACCCCCAGGCCTGACGGATTCACCTCTGAATTCTACCAGACATATAGAGAAGAAATAACACCGATTCTCCTAAAAGTTTTCCAAAAAATAGAAGAGGAGGGAATACTTCCAAACTCATTCTATGAAGCCAGCATCACTCTAATACCAAAACCGGGCAAAGGCCTCACCAAAAAAGAAAATTACATACCAATATCCCTGATGAACGTAGATGCAAAAATACTCAACAAAATTTTAGCAAACAAAATTCAAAAATACATCAAGAGGATCATACACCATGATCAAGTGGGATTCATCCCAGGGATGCAAGGATGGTACAACATTCGAAAATCCATCAACATCATCCACCACATCAACAAAAAGAAGAACAAAAACCACATGATCATCTCCACAGATGCTGAAAAAGCATTTGACAAAATTCAGCATCCATTCATGATAAAAACTCTCAAGAAAATGGGTATAGACGGCAAGTACCTCAACATCAGAAAGGCCATATATGACAAACCCACAGCTAATATCATACTTAACGGCGAGATGCTGAAAGCTTTTCATCTAAGATCGGGAACAAGACAGGGATGCCCACTCTCTCCACTGTTATTCAACATAGTACTGCAGGTCCTAGCCACGGCAATCAGACAAAACAAAGACATACAAGGCATCCAGATTGGTAAAGAAGAAGTCAAATTGTCACTATTTGCAGATGGCATGATACAGTACATTAAAAACCCTAAAGACTCCACATCAAAACTACTAGAACTAATATCTGAATTCAGCAAAGTTGCAGGATACAAAATTAACACACAGAAATCTGTTGCTTTCCTATACACTAATGATGAACTAACAGAAAGAGAAATCAGGAAAACAATTCCATTCACAATTGCATCAAAAAGAATAAAATACCTAGGAATAAACCTAACGAAGGAAGTGAAAGACCTGTACTCTGAAAACTATAAGACACTCCTAAGAGAAATTAAAGAGGACACTAACAAATGGAAATGCATCCCATGCTCTTGGCTAGGAAGAATAAATATTGTCAAAATGGCTATACTACCTAAAGCAATCTACAGGTTCAACGCAATCCCTATCAAACTACCAACAGCTTTCTTCAATGAACTGGAACAAATAAATCTAAAATTCATATGGAACCACAAAAGACCCCAAATAGCCAAAGCAATCCTGAGAAGGAGGAATAAAACAGGGCGAATTATGCTCCCTTAATTCAAGCTCTACTACAAAGCCACAGTAATCAAGACAATTTGGTATTGGCACAAAAACAGACCCACAGACCAGTGGAACAGAATAGAAAATCCAAACATGAAACTAAACATATACAGTCAATTAATATTTGATAAAGGAGCCTTGGATATACAATGGGGAGATGACAGCCTCTTAAACAGCTGGTGTTGGAAAAACTGGACAGCTACATGTAAGAGAATGAAACTGGACTACTGTCTAACCCCATACACAAAGGTAAACTCAAGGTGGATCAAAGACCTGAATGTAAGTCATGAAACCATAAAACTCTTTAGAAAAAAACATAGGCAAAAATCTTTTGGACATAAATATGAGCAACTTCTTACTGAACATATCTCCCTGGGCAAGGGAAACAAAAGCAAAAACGAACAAGTGGGACCATATCAAGCTGAAAAGCTTCTGTACAGCAAAGGACACCATCAGTAGCACAAAAAGACATCCTACAGTATGGGAGAATATATTCATAAACAATGCATCTGATAAGGGGTTGACATCCAAAATATATAAAGAACTCACGCACCTTAACAAACAGAAAGCAAATAATCCAATTAAGAAATGGGCAGAGGACATGAATAGACACTTCTCCAAAGAAGAAATTCAGGTGGCCAACAGGCACATGAAAAGATGCTCCATATCGCTAATCATCAGAGAAATGCAGATTAAAACCACAATGAGATATCACCTCACACCAGTGAGGATGGCCAACATCCAAAACACAAACAACAACAAATGTTGGTGAGGATGTGGAGAAAAGGGAACCCTCCTACACTGCTGGTGGGACTGCAAATTAGTTCAACCATTGTGGAAAGCAGTACGGAGCTTCCTCAAAAAACTCAAAATAGAAATACCATCTGACCCAGGAATTCCACTCCTTGGAATTTACCCTAAGAATGCAAGAGCCCAGTTTGAAAAAGATAGATGCACTCCTATGTTTATCGCAGCAGTATTTACAATAGCCAAGAAATGGAAGCAACCTAAGTGTCCATCAGTAGATGAATGGATAAAGAAGAAGTGGTACATATACACAATGGAATATTATTCAGCCATAAGAAGAAAACAAATCCTACCACTTGCAACAACATGGATGAAGCTAGAGGGTATTATGCTCAGTGAAATAAGCCAAGCCGAAAAAGACAAGTATCAAATGATTTCACTCATATGTGTAGTATAAGAACAAAGAGAAAAACTGAAGGAACAAAACAGCAGCAGACTCACAGAACCCAAGAATGGACTAATAGTTACCAAAGGGAAATGGACTGGGGAAGATGGGTGGGAAGGGAGGTATAAGAGGGAAAAAGGGGCATTACGATTAGCAGATGTCATGTAGGGGGGGCGTGGGGAGGGCTGTACAACTCAGAGAAGACAAGTAGTGATTCTATAGCATCTTACTACACTGATGGACAGTTACTGTAATGGGGTTGGTGGGGGGGACCTGATGAAGGGGGTAGTTTAATAACCATAATATTGCACATGTAATTGTAGAATAATGATACCAAAATAAATTGTAAAAAAAATTACCAATTTGAATGTTTTAGAAGAGAGGGCAAGGCTAAGACTTATAAAAAAAATTCCTGCTCACAATTATTTTAAAAACAAGAATTGTATCTTCTGTGGTTTAATATTACATGAGCTCCACTGTATAAGTATAAACCTGTTTGAAAAAAGTCTTTGAATGGTTTCAACATTGCTAATGTTCTAAACTTAAAAAATAAGTTCTATTACTCATTTCCATACTTAAAGGTACTTTAGGAGTCCAAATTTGACTGAATTAGAAATTTCAGGGCCAGAACAAGGATTATTAAGACAGCGGCTGATCTGGCAGAAGCAAGTAAAATCAAATCATTTTCCCAGAGGTCTAATAACCCACTCAGTGGCATTTTAAACTGGCTCGTACTGCTGATTCTTTTGCAAGCCACACAGAAAAAAATCTTAAATATTTTTCCTATCACATTACATGTTTACAACTATCAAAGATTGCAGATTTGATGTAAACCTTCTAAAATAAGATAAAAAGGGAAAATCATTGTTAGCGTTAGGCTTTGTTGCTAAAAAATGATGCTAGACTACAAATCCACACACGCAAGTACATAACAACTCTTTACAGTTATTTTATATGTATATGTATATATCATTGTATTTATATCTATACAACGTAGCATATGTCCATGGAAGAATTCTGGTTAATAAGTCTATTCATGTTTTTTTTTATTTTCAAGTGATGATTCCACATTGAATAAAAGGAGGGGCCATCTGCCATCTTCCAGCTGCTCACCTGAATCACAGATATCTAGAAGATCTATATATGTCTTTATACAGTTATCTAAAAATATTATAAAGTATTTTGAACTTGGTTTGGCCTTCAAACCAAATTCACGCTGCCAGATGTTTCATTTACGGATTGTGATCTAAAATCAGAGGGGTTCAGGAGACTTGTGACTGTTGTCCCTTGAAACGACATGTAGGAGTTCTGATCAAAGCAAGAAGTACACATTCATAATGACAAAGTAAAAATAGAAGCTCACATTAAAAATTTTTTTCTGATAAGGTGGCCATACCAAAAAGATAAAAATTAATAGAGCCAAGAAAGGCATTTGTAGGACATGAATAAAATCAAGACTTTTAACCCTGCTACAACCACACGCATCCTCCATATCTTCTCATTTCTCATCAAACCAGATAACTAACAAAAAGTACAATTAAGCCTTTGTTTTTCATGTAACATCAGCCTGCATAAATATACCTGATAAATTTTATATTATGTATTGTTTCCTTTTATACTACTTGTTATGTCATTATTAATGTGTTCTGGTTATCACAAAAATAACTTTAGTTATTACCTATGGTACAGCTACTTCTACTTGTTAAGTTGATAATTCTATTACAAAACTTTCTACTTTAAGTATATTTTTAAAAACAGCATTTAGTGTTTAAGCTACAATTAAATCATATTAAATCTTCACTTGAAATCAACTTAGAATTAAGTACACTCTATATTTGTACTTTATTTATAAAATGAATCCTTTTCTTTACATTTGGGCATTTCAGAAACTCATATACCATGGAGAATGAATTGTAAGGAGAATATTTGTTTGTGACAAAAAAGAAAAAGGCAGAGGAGTGGACTATTTCAAATGTTACTTCACTTCTCATGGTTGCCCATGATTGTGCTAACCTTTTATTAGGGTCTTGCTACTGATGAAAATTTATAATAGACATATAAATCTTAATAAAGACTTAGGAGCTTGGATTTTACTGTGATATGATTAGGAATTATTTATCAAATGGTTTTAAGAAAGAACATGACATGAGTGGAGTATAGATTGACAGAGGAGATTGAGAGTAGAAAGTTAGGTTCACTAGGTCAGGAGACACTGACTGAAAACGAAGCCAAGCCATGAGACAGAAAGGAAGGTTGGATCTGAGAAGTTTTGGGAAGTAAAATCCCAGTTAATCATTGTTTTACTGTCAAATGGGTTTAACGCATATGAAATACATACTCATAAAAAGATTTGAGAAATTAGCAATATACATCCAAATAAGAGGTCAGAAAAAAAATAAAATATGTAATAAAAACCAAAGAAGTATATTTATCTGAAATTTAATGAATGTCATACAGTTAATGTTTTGTTAAATCTGAGGGAGCTGGATAAAACGCAAAGAAAGAATTGGTGAACATCAAAAATCATAGAAATGCTAAAGGAAATCATTTTATCATATTCTTTGAATACATGAAGTGTTATAGGCTAATAAGACAGCACTTACCGAATATTTTGCACTACTAAATGAGTTTTACAGTGACTATTTTTGAGAACCAGTATAATTTGTGTTGAGCTCTGATTACATTTAAGTAAGTTTAAGGTGTTTCAAAGATGCCAAAATACTGATTGTTCTTTTAAGAAAGAATGCTCCTGAAAGATGGCAGCATGAGAGGTGAGACAGAGGCTTCCTCCTAAAACCACATAGAATATAAAAGTATAATTAATACTACTAATCCTGAAAAAGCAACAGGAAAGAGGGCTGCATCAAGCTGCATACACCTGGAGAAAAGAATAAACCTCACAGAACCGGGTAACATACCAAAGCCGTGGCCCGTCGAGACCCAAACCCTTCCCCCCACCTCTCCAGGGGGAGGAAGAGTAACAGAGCAGGGAGGTAGTGGAGGGGCCTGGGACTGCTGAATACCTAACTCTGGAGATCTGATCTGGGAGCACAACCCTACATTTCATGGTGTTTTCATGGTACTCTCATGATTAGGGAGTTGGAAAGCTACAACAAGCAGAATACCTGGAGAGATTGAGATTCCGGCCACTTGTGGAAAGTAGTGATCCATATCCGGCTGCTCTGGGACAAAAAGAAAGGTGGGCAGTCTGAGAGACTTTCCAACAGCAAGAGAGTTGCTAAAGGGGAAAGGATTGCACAGAACTTATTGCTCAGGAGAAAGGACAGGTAGACAAAACTGTCCAGATGCACTCTGTCCAACAGGTTGGGAACTTTCACGATCTTCAGGAGTTCCAGCTCCCTGGCTGGCTACACAGCTTGAAGGTCACCCTCTGTGATACGCAGCCTACTGAGCCTTTCTCCTGGCCAGCCTCACCTGGCTTGCAAACCGGCAAACCCTACCCTGGCGTTAGACCGGCCAGAGGGAAGCCCTGCCTAGAGCAACTACAAACGCAAAGGATAGAGGCTTATACCTGTGTGCTTGGCCCACTGGTTCTGGCAGTGGAGACAGGCACAGCAGCAGGGAAGCAAGAAAAAGGTCTTTCCTCCCCCCAGGGACCAATACTGCTCCCCTATGACCCCTGACATTGCTTCAGGGGCTGAGCAGCTCCAGAGAGTAGAGCTTCTGGGCACTAGAGGGCACCATATACAAATATGAAACACCAAAGGAACCTGGTTCAAAGTAAAATTATGAATATGAATACAACCCCTGAGAAAGATTCAAATGAAATCGACCTCATGAATCTGCCTGAAAAGGATTTCAAAATAAAAAGCATTAACATGCTCATGGAGGTACAGAAAAATATTCAAGAATTCAGGGAGGAATTCTGGTCGGAGATCGAATCATTATGGAACACAGTATCAGAAATGAAACATACAATGGAAAGTTTTAAAAGCAGATTAGATATGGTGGAGGAGATGATAAATGAAATAGAAATTAGAGAAGAGGAATACAAAGAAGCTGAAAAACAGAGAGAAAAAAGGATCTCTAAGAATGAAAGAATATTGAGAGAACTGTGTGACCAATCCAAACAATATTCGCATTATAGAGGTACCAGAGAAAGAAGAGAGAGAAAAAAGGATAGAAAGTGTCTTTGAGGAGGTAATTGCTGAAAACTTCCCCAATCTGGGGAAGGAGATAGTCTCTCAGGCCATGGAAGTGCACAGATCTCCCAACACAAGGGACCCAAGGAAGACAACACCAAAACATATAGTAATTAAAATGGCAAAGATCAAGGATAAGGACAGACTATTATAAGCAGCCAGAGAGAGAAATAAGATCACATACAAAGGAAAGCCCATCAGGCTATCATCAGACTTCTTAGCATAAACCTTACAGGCCAGAAGGGAGTGGCATGATGTACTTAATGCAATGAAGGAGAAGGGCCTCCAACAAAGAATACTTTATCCGGCAAGGTTATCGTTTAAATTTGAAGGAGGGATTAAACAATTTCCAGATAAGCAAAAGCTGAGAGAATTTACCTCCCACAATACATCTCTACTGTGTATTTTGGAGGAACTGCTACAGATGGAAGTGTTCCTAAGGTTTAATAGCTGTCACCAGAGGTAATAAAACCACAGTAAAGAAGGTAGAATAGCTAATTACTAAGCAACTGCCAAATTAAATCAAGTATCCCCAAAGTCAATCAAGGGATAGACAAAGAATACAGAATATGATACCTAATATATAAAGGATGGAGGAGGAAGAAAAAGGAGGAGGAAAAAAAAATCTTTAGATTGTGTTTGTAATAGCATATTAAGTGAGTTAAGTTAGACTCTTAGATAGTAAGGAAGTTAACCGTGAACCTTTGGTAACCACGAACCTAAAGCCTGCAATGCCAGTAAGTACATATCTATTGATAATTACCCTAAATGTAAATGGTCTGAATGCACCAATCAAAAGACATAGAGTCACTGAATGGATAAAAAAAAGAAGACCCATCTATATGCTGCCTACAAGAGGCTCACTTTAAACCCAAAGACATAAACAGAGTAAACGTGAAGGGATGGAAAAAGATATTTCATGCAACTAATAGAGAGAAAAAAGCAAGAGTTGCAGTACTAGTATCAGACAAAATAGACTTCAAAACAAAGAAAGTAACAAGAGACAAAGAAGGACATTACATAATGATAAAAGGGTCAATCCAACAAGAAGATATAACCATTATAAATATCAATGTGACCAAAAAACACAGGAGCACCTACATAAGTGAAACAAATACTAACAGAATTAAAAGGGGAAATAAAATGCAACGCATTCATTCTAAGAGACTTTAACACTCCACTCACTCCAAAGGACAGATCAACCAGACAGAAAATAAGTAAGGAGACAGAAGCACTGAACAACACATTAGAACAGATGGACGGAACAGACATCTACAGAACTCTACACCCAAAAGTAGCAGATTACATATTCTTTTTCAAGTGCACATGGAACATTTTCAAGAACAGATAATATCCTAGGCCACAAAAAGAGCCTCGGCAAATTCAAAAAGATTGAAATTGTACCAACCAGTTTCTCAGACCACAAAGGTATGAAACTAGAAATAAATTATGCAAAAAAAATGAAAAATCCCACAAACACATGGAGGCTTCACAACATGCTCCTACAACCAATGGATCAATGACCAAATAAAAATAGAGATCAAGCAATATATGGAGACAAATGACAACAATAACTCAACATTGCAAAATCTGTGGGACGCAGCGAAGGCCATGCTAAGAGGAAAGTATACTGCAATACAGGCCTACATCAGGAAAGAAGAACAATCCCATATGAACAGTCTAAACTCACAATTAACAAAACTAGAAAAAGAAGAACAAATGAGGCCCAAAGTCGGTAGAAGGGGGGACATAATAAAAGATCAGAGTGTAAATAAATAAAATCAAGAATAAAACAATAGACAGAATCAATGAAAGCAGGAGCTGGTTCTTCGAGAAAATAAACAAAATAGATAAACCCCTAGCCAGACTTACCAAGAAAAAAAGAGATTCTACTCACATAAACAGAATCAGAAATGAGAAAGGAAAAATCACTACGGACATCACAGAAATACAAAGAATTATGAAAGAATACTATGAAAAATTATATGCTAACAAACTGGATAACCTAGAAGAAATGGAGAGCTTTCTAGAAAAATACAACCTTCCAAGGCTGACCCAGAAAGAAACAGAAATCTGAACAGACCAATTACCAGCAACGAAATTTAATTGGTAATCAAAAAACTACCTAAGACCAAAAGCCCTGGACCAGATGGCTTTACAGCTGAATTTTATCAAACATTTAGTGAAGACCTAATACCCATCCTCCTTAAAGTTTTCCAAGGAGTAGAAGAAGAGGGAATACTTCAAAACTCATTCTATGAGACAAGCATCACTCTAATACCAAAACCAGGCAAAGACAACACAAAAAAAGAAAATTACAGACCAATATCCCTGATGAACATAGATGCAAAAATACTCAACAAAATATTAGCAAACCGAATTCAAAAATACATCAAAAAGATCATCCATCATGATCAAGTAGGATTTATTCCAGGGATGCAAGGATAGTACAACATTCGAAAATCCATCAACATCATCCACAACATCAACAAAAAGGACAAAAACCACATGATCATCTCCATAGATGCTGAAAAAGCTTTTGACAAAATTCAGCATCCACTCATGATAAAAACTCTCAACAAATGGGTACAGAAGGCAAGTACCTGAACAAAGTAAAGGCCGTATATGACAAACCCACAGCCAACATTATACTTAACAGTGAGAAGTTGAAAGTTTTTCCTTTAAGATCAGGAACAAGACAAGGATGCCCACTCTCCGCACTTTTATTTAACATAGTTCTGGAGGTCCTAGCCACGCAATCAGACAACACAAAGAAATAAAAGGCATCCAGGTTGGCAAGGAAGAACGCAAACTGACCCTGTTTGCAGATGACATGATATTATACATAAAAAAACCCTAAGGAATCCACTCCAAAACTGCTAGATCTAATATCTGAATTCAGCAAAGTTGCAGAATGCAAAATTAACACACAGAAATCTGTTGCATTCCTATATACTAACAATAAACTAGCAGAAAAAGAAATCAGGAAAACAATTCCATTCACAGTTGCATCAAAAAGAATATAAAATACCTAGGAATAAACCTAACCAAGGAAGTGAAAGACCTATAATCTGAAAACTACAAGACACTCATGAGAAAAATTAAAGAAGATACCAATAAATGGAAACACATCCTGTGCTCATGGATAGGAACAGTTAATATTGTCAAAATGGCCATCCTGCCTAAAGCAATCTACAGATTTAATGCAATCCCTATCAAAATACCAACAGCATTTTTCCATGAGCTAGAGCAAATAGTTCTAAAATTCATATGGAACCACAAAAGACCCCCAAATAGCCAAAGCAATTCTGAGAAGGAAGAATAAAGCTAGGGGGATTATGCTCCCCAACTTTAAGCTCTACTACAAAGCCACAGTAATCAAGACAATTTGGTACTGGCACAAGAACAGACCCACAGACCACTGGAACAGACTAGAGAGCCCTGATATAAACCCAACCATATACGGTCAATTAATATACAATAAAGGAGCCATAGACATACAATGGGGAAATGACAGCCTCTTCAAGAACTGGTGTTGGCAAAACTGGACAGCTATATGCAAGAGAATGAAACTGGATTGTTGTTTTTTAACCCCATACACAAACGTAAACTCAAAATGGATCAAAGACCTGAATGTAAGTCACGAAACAATAAAACTCTTAGAAGACAACATAGGCAAAAATCTCCTGAATATAAGCATGAGCAACTTCTTCCTGAACACATCTCCTTGAGCCAGGGAAACAAAAGCAAAAAATGAACACATGGGACTACATCAAACTAAAAAGCTTCTGTATGGCAAAGGAGAGCAACAACAGAACAAAAAGGCATCCTACAGTAAGGGAGAATGGGTTAACATCCAAAATATATAAAGAACTCACATACATCAACACCCAAAAAGCAAATAACCCAATCAAAAAATGGGCAGAGGATATGAAGAGACAATTCTCCAAACAAGAAATTCAGATGGCCAAGAGACACATGAAAAGATGCTCCACATCACTAATGATCAGGGAAGTGCAAATTAAAACCACAATGAGATATCACCTCACACCAGTAAGGATGGCCAGCATCGAAAAGACTAATAATAACAACAAATGCTGACAAGGATGCGGTGAAAGGGGAACCCTCCTACACTGCTGGTGGGAATGTAAGCTAGTTCCACCATTGTGGAAAGCAATATGGAGGTTCCTCAAAAAACTAAAAGTAGAAATACCATTTGACCCGGAAATCCCACTCCTTAGAATTTATCCAAAGAAAACAACTTCTCAGATTCAAAAAGACATATGCACCCCTTATGTTTACCGCAGCACTATTTACAATAGCCAAGATAGGGAAGCAACCTAAGTGTCCATCAGTAGATGAATGGATAAAGAAGATGTGGTACATAGACACAATGGAATACTATTCAGCCATAAGAAAGAAACAAACCCTACCATTTGCAACAACATGGATGGAGCTGGAGGATATTATGCTCAGTGAAATAAACCAGGCAGAGAAAGACAAGTGCCAAATGATTTCCCTCATTTGCGAAGTATAATAATGCAGCAAAACTGATGGAACAAAATAGCAGCAGACTCAGAGACTCCAAGAAGGGACTAGTGGTTACCAAAGGGGAGGGGTGTGGGAAGGCTGGTCAGGAACAAGGGAGAAGGGGATTTAGGGTATTATGTTTAGTACACATGGTGTGGGGGGTTACGGGGAAAACAGTGTAGCACAGAGAAGGCAAACAGTGAATCTGTGGCATCTTACTACACTGATGGACAGTGACTCCATTTGGGTAGGGTGTGGACTTGATAATATGGGTAAAAGTAGTAACCACATTGTTTTTTCATGTAAAACCTTCATGAAAGTGTATATCAATAATACCTTAATAAAAAATTTAAACCAAAAAAAAAAGAAAAAATGGTAATTTCCTTTGTATTACTAATTGGCCATATAAAGCTTATAGAAGGTAGTTACAAAGTAACCATAAGCATATAACCTGTAGATACAATCTCAAACCATAACTGTGAACTCCAAAATAATGAGATTTACTATCTAGTAGTCTTAATTATCCAAGGATAGTCAAATATAAAACAATCGTTTTCTATTATTTTTCTTTTTCATAAAATAGTAGTTTAGGGCCTACAGTAGAAAATACTAAAGTTAGAGAAAGTTGAAATTTAGTTATTGGAGTGTCACATATACTATGAGTTTCTGGAGTGTGTCATTTAACTTCTAAATGTCAATTTCTTTGTAAATGACACCGAGATAATACCTGCTTGTGATGGATTGTGATAGATGACCTCAGAATTAAATTTAGACAGAAATCTACATGTCGTTTTAAAAAAGACTGGTATTTTAGGAATTGGCAACATTAGGCAAGAATCTGCAAATAAGTGGCTGAGAAGTTTCACAAAATTACCTAGGTTGACTTTGGTGTGGACTACAAAGATCTTAGAAATCTTAACACCTAATTAACTTCACTATAGTGTCTTAGTTAAGCTCTTTATCAATGTAAGAAAAATGTCACCTAGAAAAAAAAAAGCTTCAACATCAAGACACTTTTTGGATCTCAAGCAAAATCCAAGAAAAATGATGCTCTGATCAATACTTAATTTTCTGGTCTGCATGGACACAATACATCACACTACCTCAGCTGGTTGATATCAGCCAGTAAGATCAATAAGGCCCTCTTTCTGACTCCATGCCTACCTAGAAACTATATGACTGTAAACATGGTTTTCCATACAGATTATTTCTCTCTGGTAAGAATTCACTAACCCTGAGCATCTAGCTTAGTTAAATATTAATAGTAATACTTCCTATGGTAAATTAATAAGCTGCCATCTTGGCTAATCCGCCACTCTCTTCAGTTATCTGAAATCAAATACAGATACTGCAGACCAAGGTACAGCAGCATTCTTAGATAACAACTCTATCTAATCACTCTCACTTCAATATTCCTCTACCCCTTTGATGGATAGAAATAAGTTAAATGAGGCTATCAATGCAAATATTATTTGTCAAGTAAGAGAGTACAAATTTATAGTACTTAATCAGGAAGGACTATTTCAACTGGTTGAAAACAAAAAAGCTTTCTGGTTCAAGCTGACAGACTGAGCAGTCATTTGTTTCTTTCCTTCCTAGGACCTCATTAAAGCGAGAGCACAGGAATAAAGCCAGAAGCGACCTTCTTACAGCAGAGTGGGAGGAAGGCCATCAGGTGATGGGAGGGTTCAACAATAATCTGACAGATGGAAAGCCACATTTAAAAAGTCTTCAGTAAAACAGCTGACTTCTTTTATTTTAAAATATAATTTAAGGATCAAGAAACTCCAGTGACAGAGTTCCCAATGATAAGATTTCCTAGTTCTTGATACTTAAACATAAATTAATATAAATATAAATAAATCATCAGGGGAAAAGAACAAGATAAACAGAACTGTTCCAAGATAAACAGAATTGTAATTTTACTTAAAGGAAACCATTAAGAAAAACACTGTATCTTCAGATATTGAAGAAGGTATATCCATACAATAAGGATGTTGAAAAAGAACAATCAGAACAATAAAGTACTCAAAGAAAGTGAAGAATTTGTCATATAAAACTAAAAATTCAGGATATAGTTTGAAGGTAAAGCTGAATACATACCCAAGAATTCAGAGCAAAATGATAGGCAGAAAATATGAAATGTGAGATGAGACAGCTAATTGACTGAAGATACCCAGTACTAATGAACATGAGCTCCCCAAAGGGAAAATGGGAAAAAGAGAAACTATCAAGGGAGCCTCAAAAGAAAAAATAGACTGGCATTAGATTTCTCACCTGTTAAAAGACAGACGATGGATGATGCAGTCTCTAGAGTTCTAAAAGAAATGATCTCTTACGTAGAATTCTAAGCTCAAAGTGCCCATCAATTTTTTATCAATTGTGAGGACAAAACTTTTCAGATATGCAAGGACTTGTCAGAGATGTATGTCACACAAAGCAGTTTTCTTGACTTTTCTTTAACTCTAGCAAAAATGAGGCTTGGGAGAGGAAATCAAGAAAGAAGAAATACAGTTTATAGTAGTGCAGAGAACAGAAATTACATTTTAGCTGAACAGAATTAGAAAGCAATTAATCCAAATAAAAAGAAGGTAGTAAGTAAATACAATGGGTTTCACCCAAGAGACAAAGTAAGCAAGAAGCTACAAGATATTAGACATAGTAATATCTTATGTTACTTTAATGACTATTTCAAAAAAAGAAAGGAAAAAAGGAACAAATAAAAAAGGTGGTGCAACTCTTCAAATGTTTGAGTGAGACAAAAAAGTATATATATTTTCTTATCCTTACGGAGCTTACATTCCTATAAAAGAGTGGGATTGTGATAAGATATGTAAATGACTATAAATTTAGACAGAGTAAGGTAATCTCATAAGAAGTATAAATCTATGTAAGGGAAAGGAGACTGCATATATATTTGGAGGATCAAAAGAGAGGGCCAGGTTTAAAATAAACCTTGTAAGATGGTGAGAATATTGACAGAAATGGGAAGGGCAGGGTAGAAACTGGCTGTGACATTTCAAGAACAAATAGTTAAAAGGAAAGATAGAAAAGATGGCCATATTCAGAAAATGTATGGAAAAAAGCTAGAAATTGTAGGATGGGTTCAACAGTGATAGTCCTTCAGTCCTAGACTGAACTTATCAAACGATAAGGGGGATAGGGGTGATGACGGGGAGCACTTAAGGTTTCTGTTGGAGGAATGGCAGTCAAGCTAACCCAAACCAGAGCCACCAGAAAATTCTGGAGTCCTACCTCAGATCCACTGGATCAAAAAATTTGCAATCCATGTTTAACAAGCCTTCCAAGTGATTCTAATGCACATGAAAATTTGATAGCCACTGCTACAGAACAATTAAGCTAACAGTACTTTGTAGTGTAGATCAGAGTGGAGCACTGGTTAAAAGATACAGCAGTTCATGTGAGATGTAATTCAGGTGAGATGCGAGGGTTACTATGGCAACAGAGTACACACTTAGCAACTAATCAGGTGTGAAGAACGTGAATGAAGATTACTGTGTTTGAAGAACGGCGACACTATGGGAAATGGTGATGTCAGTAGAGCCGATACTACTAGTTTGTACTGCCTTCCCCAGGAACTATTCATTTTAATCATTTTTGTAAACACATTACCAAAATAAGGCAAAGCTCTGTACATTATTTTCACAGGATTGGTAAGTGTCATTTAGAGCTACTCAGAGACACTGAACAGGCTAGCATCTTCACTGTGCTTTCCTCTCTGAGTGTAAGAGAAGGCCCCAACACCATAACCACATTACAGCCATAAAGGAGATCCAGCGAGGAAACAGGCAATGATCAACGGTGGGATGGGAGTTATTACGTTCTGAGTTTTCAATTTGTGAAGGAATACCAAGAACAAAACAAAGTCAAATAGACTCAAAGAAAAGTAAGTTTAATATATTAATAGCTGCAAGTAGAATTTAAAGATAATTATCCTAGATATTATAAAAAAGAATATATAAAGTATGTGACATTTTCTAATTAAACCTCTAAAAGAAACAGACATCACCCCTGACTCCTTTCTCTCTCGTACCCGAAACTAAGTCTACTTTCAAATATATCCAGAATCTGATCACTTTTTGCCACTTTTACCACCACCATAATTTCTCCTCGGATTACTACAAAAGACTTCTCTGAACTTACTTCTGTTCTTGGTTTACTACTATAATCCAAAGGATAAATTTAGCCCACCACTCGTCTTCATATTTCATTGGGACTCGGCTACAGCATCCATAACCTTCTCTGGCGGCAGCACTGTGCTGCCATGGCAGCACTGAACAGTCTGTGGGACTACTGACTGGCCCACGAAGCCTGAAATATTTACTGTCTGGTCCTTCACAGAAAATTTTGCCAAACCCTGGTCTATATCCAACACAGCAGACAGTGAGAGTGATCCCTTGAGAACATGTCGTCGTCGTATCATGTGGTTCTTCTGTGCACAATCTTCCAGTTTGCATCTGGAAGTGAACGCTGAGGCCCTCACATGCACTGCGCGCCGCCGTCCCCTGCTCCTTGAGCGTGCGCCCGCTCTGTGCTTGCTGTTACTTGGCCTGCAATGCTTTTCCCCATATTTCTGCCTTTGCTCCTCATTTTCTTAAGGTTGTTTTGCTCAAGTGACAGCTTCTCGGTGAAAATTTCCTTTCTACACTACTTAAAATTTCAAACCACCTCTCGCCTGGCACCACTTATCCTGCTCAGCACTTTATTTTTCTCCATAACACTTACCACCTGACATACTTATTTGTCTCCTACCAAGTAAGCTCCATCTGGATAAGAAAATTTGACTGTTTTGTTCACGGTTGTTTCACTAGTACCTAGCATAGTGCCTGGCACATAATAGGCATCAATAAATATTTGTTAAATGAAAAAGCACAGGAATAACAGATAAGTAAAATTTAATGATCATATGGAATCCTGAAAATTAAGACATTTATAAATTTATATTAGAATTTAAGATAAACAGGACTGTGATTCTCAGTATTATAAAAAAGATACGTCAGCATCTCCTAATGGTGCTTGAACTGCCACAGCCATTACTTAATGCTATAGTCCTCAAATAAACAGGATAACTTTCTAAATAAGATTCTCAAAGCTATTACAACTCTATTATAACAGAGTTGACTTATCCTCCTCTTATATAAACTAAATCTAACTTTCTTTAACTTTCCCATTCCCAACCCCAAATTTTCAGACTATAAAACAAAAAGACCATGTTATTTTTTTAAGGCCACTGCCCTGTATGCTTGAGTCTGAAGGGAAAGGATGACATATTCTCCTGAACTGCATCTTCTTGTTAGTCACAAAATTCCAGAAAGCTAAAATTAATTAGCTTTGCCTAATATGAGATAAGAGGTGTTAAACTGATAGTCAAAATTCAAACTTGCCTTTTAAGTCAACATAGTAAAATCTGGTAGCATTTTCATTTCAAATCATATTTACAGACTGCCCACTTGGGCACACAGCACCACAGGAGATGTTGACAAATACTGTCGGCACAGAGCATCAGGGTCCCTTTTCACTCTCAGCCCTTTAGCCTTTGTTTCTAATGAAATCCCTTGACCAGCTTCATTTTCAGCCTGTTAAAATTGGCCTTCATTAAAATGAACATTTTATTTATAACTGTATAAATCAAACATCCAAGTTGTCAAATAGTATAGTAACTAACTTGCCTTTCCTGCAAACACATTTCTCAATTTGTTTTGCTCACAAGCCAAAGTATGGATTGGGTGGATTAAAAAAAAAATCACCTGAATCCATTCACTGGTGGTGATAATGTATAAGTAAGCAGTATTGCTTAGTTTCCTAGACTTGGAAATAAAATTTCCTGGAACCTCATAAGTTCAAGTATAAACATTCCTTATTCTGGGAAAAAGATGGTACAGAGAATTTAAAAATTAAATTTTTTCTAAGTCTTAGTAACTACTCTTCCCAGTCCTACTTTTTAACAAACTGGAAGGAAAAAACTCTTCTCTGAAGTCACTATCTACTTGACAGACACATGCCACTATTTTGTCTCTCATTGTTTTCATCCATAAAAAGGCTTAACGGTGTTTTCTTTAGTAACAGAATAAAACCTATTCATTAAAAAAAAAAGAAAGGTGAGTATCTTCCCTTTGCCTTTACTCCAAAGTTCATTTAGAGTAAAATCTAGTCCCTGAGCTACAGCCAGACTTTCAGAATTTGTTTATGCACAACAGCATAAAAAAAGATAGAATATAGCCTATTCCACCTACCATCAAATGGTGTATATTTTTCTGTGTTAAAACACATAAAGCTGTATCATTACACTGCATGTAATGTTATTTCAGGTATTCTCAATGTCTAGTTGTTTCTTTTTTTTGCTATTTCTCATCTAACCTTGATGAGACTTGGAAATTGGTTTGCTATTGAAAGAGCAAGAAAATGTGAGTAGGATTTCAAGATTTCCATGTGAGTAAGTAGTTTTGGGCACAGAAAAGGAATAGGACAACTCTTTCCCTCCGTGGTATGGTGGTGACAGGTGGGAAAAGTAAGGGAAAGAGGAAAGGAAAGAAGTTCAATCTTCAACTTGAGGTGTGAGGGGCTGGCAGGACATATACTTCATATAGATAAACTATCTGGCACTGAGAAAATAAGAACAAATTCAAGATTCTGAATCTCTTGATTAAATTATTAAATCCCCCTTAAATTATTCAGCATGACTAGGCTTATTTATTATCAACTGTCAACTCCAAAGCACCACTAGGAAACCTTATTGATCTAGCAAAGCTAAGTTTATTAACAACAGTGAGGAAGAACAAGAAAAAGAAAAAGAGGATATCTATAAGGTTTGAGGTGCTGGATCAGGCTAGACCATTTTAATCAAGGAAATGCAAGGTGGGCAACTGGTTAGAATTGGGCTCAGTTTATGATAAATTTTGGATCAGTGGGAACAATGAAATGAGAAGTCTTGAAGTGAGTCTTAACAATTAATCTTGGTAAGTAAGCTATTTTAGTGTTTCGCAGTCAGGAGTAAGTATTTCCTGAAGCAAGGAGATAAACTATTTGTTTGTTCTCAGTGTTACTCAGCACAGGGACAGGAACTATGTCTGAATCCAGAACTGTTGAATATTAGCAACACTATGTTGGTGTCAGTTCCCCACATTTTATGGGATTAAAAAGCTTTTAAAATTTATTGATTGGCACTTGGGAATGGTCTAGACTTTAGATAGTCTATTATGACTTGCTAAAATAGAGTATCCTTGAATGGACAATATGCTGGAGTTAAGAGAGCAAATTTGGAAAATATCCAGAAAGAATAAGGCTGGGTGGCTGACATTAACATAAGGAAACTACTTTGATTAGAAAATCTGCCTGCTTCAGCTCCTAGCTTTTGAAGCAAAAGTTTCACAGAAGAAAATGTAAAAATCGCTCTGTCATTAACAGGTGAGAAATTCACAGAAAATCTTAAATTGTTCAAGAAAGTTGGATTATATTACCAAATATAGAGCATTATCTTTGCATTTAAATTGGTGAGTTATTTAAAAATATGAAATAATTCTTCAGTAAGTTTTAAAGTACTATGTGCCTTTAGAGAAGAGGCTTAATTTTTAAAGAGTTTTTAATATGTTCTTTGCAAATTTAACTATTTTTTTTTGCAGAGAGCTTTAGTAGTAATACATTCTGTAAATCCAGTCAAAGAACAACTCATTTCACATGATTGAATATGTCTATAATTAAGTCAAGGTTCATTTGATTCTGGAAATTTATACTAGAAATAACAGGAAAATGTGAGAGATGAATTATTTTGTGGAAGATTTCAAATTAAAAATAAACAAGAGAGATTTAACTTACTTTCATAAGAAGTTATACCTTTTATTCTAAATTGCTTAGTGAATTTAATAACTTCTATGTTCAAAATACGTTTTGTCACTTTGTAGGGCAAAATAGATCATGTTGAACCCCTGAAGATATAAATTTAAATTTATGGATTTTAAGTATGACTGTTTTAAAGCATATAATAATATATAATTATATAAATAATATAATGTGTAATACCCTCAAAATGGTAGTTAGAAATGGTAGTTCTACATCTTGGCCTATACTTGCTACTGACGGTTTTTAAAATAGTAGCTATTTGGTGGTATACAGTGGTTCTCATGTGGTTTCTTCTTCCCTTTTATTATTCTCTCAGTATGTACACACTTATGTTTTCTGAACACTGTGTCATGTGACTCAACCTCTAAACATTTCAGCGTCTTTTTAAGCAGGATATCCTCTCACATAACCAGAGTATAGCCATTAATTCAGGAATTTAATATTAATATTATATTCTCTCAAATTTACTCTACAGTCTATATTCCAACTCTGTTACTTATCCTAGCATATTCTTTAGAGTACTTCTATCCTCTTTTGGAAGATCCAGTCCAGGATCATGTATTGCACTTGGTTAATGCGTCTCTTGAACCTATAACAGTTCTTTACCTTCTTGTCTTTTATGACATTGACATTCTTAAAGCAGGCAAGCCAGATACTTTATATCATGTTCATCAATTGTCAGTTTGGCTTTCTCTGATAGTTCTTTGCGATCCAATTCATGTTCTCCAGTCTCAGTAGTCACATGTCAAGTACTTAATAGTCACAGGTTCCTAGTGTCTGTTACATGGGACTGTTACATTATATCCTATGTCTCAGAATGCATGCCCCTCAGTGATGTGAATTTTGTTTACCTGGTGCAGACATTGCCCAGTTTCTCTGATCTACAGCTATGATAGCTGCTACTTTTCCGCTTACAACAATTAAGCATCTATGGAGAGACCTCATTGTGGTTTTAATTTGTAGTTCCCTAAACTGAGTTTTATTTCAATTGCTGTATGTTCATTTCTCAATATTATACTTGGTTCATTTACAAATCTGCTAGGCTTTCATTCATTCGTTCTGTAATTGTTGTTCCCTCACAATATTCTGATCTGGTCTTATTCCATTTATCATAGTGAGCTGTTCTACAATCTGTGCTGATAATTCCAATAATCAGGTCTTTGCAAGTCTCATTCTGCTGCCTGCTACTTCTAGCTTGTTCATGGTCTTCGTTTTCTTGTGTGCTTGAATATTTGACTCTGATATCTTCATTTGTGCTCCTTTGTGGGCAGTCTTTAGGCCTAGAATTAAAGTACATTCCTGTAGTGAGGATTTGTATTTACTTGTGTGGTGTGCCTACAGCTCTGCCAGTCTGTGATTACAGTGAGACAAACTCACTTGGGTGACGTGCATCTGGACTGCAAATCTGCAAAGAGCTAATCTGTGGTTAGTCTCCCAGGGATGTGATTCTCTTCCTGTTCTTTTTTGACAAGAAGGCCAACTTTGCTTTCAGTTTTCTGGAGGTAATATAACTTCACTTCTGGTTCATCCTCACATGATGGTACAGTCCCTGGGGGAAGGGGCGCTCAGCCTATGACAGGTGCACTCCTATGAGATGGCACTACCGAGGCAGCTCAGACCTGCACTGTCCCATGTAACAGGCACTAGGAACCTGTGACTACTAAGTACTTGACATGTGACTACTGAGACTAAGGAACTGAATTTTATTTAATTGTAATTAATTTAAAAACTGAAGGAGCGTAAAATGTCTTTTCATTAAACATAATTTTACTGCTTTGGTAGCCCTGTATTTCACTTTAACCAATAAATGGTTTCATTTAGATAATTAAAATTTAGTTTTTGAATTAAGATCTTATTTAAGTGTAAAATACATACAAGGTTTTGAAGAGTTTAGTATAAAAAAGGATATATGTATCTCAGTAAAAATTTTATGTTAGTTACATGTTGAAGTACTATTTTGGATACATCAGATTACATATGATGTTATTTAATAAAATTAAAGTCATCTGTTTCGTTTTCTTTTAACATGACTACTAAAAATTTTTAAATCACATATATGATTCACATGTTTTCACTGGACAGTACAGATCTAAGGAATACTTTATTTTCTATTCCTTTTGCCTCACAAAGGGCTGTGCCGACAAGCTTCACTCACTGAATTTGGTTAAGTGCGCCCGGAACGAAGCAGCTGAGCACTGGCCCCTTGCGGCGGGCTCTCCTTCCCCAGAGCAGGCAGTGCGGGAGTCACCTGGGGGGCTTGTTACACTGTGTGCCGGTGGGTTCCTTCACTGGTGCTGATTCTCTAGGCTTAGGGTGGAGCCTAATAATTCACATTTCTAAAAAGTTCCTAAATTCTCAGATGCTGCTGGTCTAAAGATATTTACTGAGAGCTACAGATCATTTGATTATTTTTTAAGGCTGACTATGTATGTTAACAAGTATACTTAATGAGAAAAACCCACAATAATCAAGCATGATTTACATGTTGTCATTGCATTTCCATTTACTTTAACATCCAAGTAAGACAAGATGGGTTCACTTCAAGAAAAACTAAAAGAATTAAATAAGACAGAAGAAATAAGAGTTTAAGTTCATGGATTTTTAAAAATGGCAATTTGGGAACATTATCTTGCCTCATCCTTCACTGCATTCCCCAAATATTCAATGATTCTGCTACAATTTATTGTTACTTTAACATGCTACATGTATTTATGTCTTTATGCCTTGTTAATGCAGATTCCTTCTCTGCTTGGTATATCCTCCAGCTTTCCTGTTTATTCATTTAGAGTTATTTAACTTATGCTTTTGAGCCAGTTGAAATCATTCGGCCTTGGGCAGACTAAATCATTATCCCCTTTGTCTTCCCGAGTATTATGTCTATAATTTCATTATAGTTTGCCATTTACTTTTACTGCTATTACAATTATTTATTTACCTATCCAAATCCACTAGGCTGTATGCCTTTCAAAGTAGGGACACATATACTTAGTATATATGTTTCCTCTGACACTTTCTCTCTTCCCCAAAATCTACCCCGGTACTCACAATGTCTACTGTGTTTGGCCATCAAGGGACACTGATCTTTCACCTTCCTATTTTGACTCAAATAATTACGTATATTTGGGCTTTCTCTAATAATTATGCATTTGTTTCATTAACATTACCGTATTATCATATAAACTATTAACATTTATTAGATTAAATATCAATTAATGTATAACTGGAATGTAAAGGTCCTTTTGCCATAGTGATACATAATTTTTAAAAGTTGATTTCTAATTTGCACAGTTGACTCGCTTTGAACATATAAACTATGAATTAGCTATCAGGATAAATGAAGTAACATTACCATTTTAAGAGAACTTTATAGTAGGATAGGTATTCCTTATAAATCTGCTAAATCATTCTATTCTTTAAGAGATTATTTTAAACACAAAGACCTACACTATTTTTAGATGAATGACACTTCTGAATCTTAAACATCATAAACACTTAAAACTAGGGTTTTCAGTATATTTTCTGTATGTTTAATAAATTCTAGACCACCCCATATGAACACAATATTACTTAAGAAAAAAAGGCATTAAAATGTACTTATAATTAATAGGAAATCAACATGAATTTTTAGAAATCACTACTTTAACATTCTTTCATGGATATTATCTTTTCTCAGAAATAATTTTAATTATAACACTGTAAATGGTATTTTTTGTTTCTAAATCTAAAGGTCACACTCCAAAATGCTGTTACTTGCAACAGACATATAACAAAGGTGCCAGGAAGTGCCTTAGGGGGTATTTATATTATAGCACCATCTAATCTAGTCAAATGGGCCCACCAAAATGTCATAAATGACAGTGTTGATTTTTTCCTCTGCATGCTGAGATTTGCTAGCTTTAGTTTAGATGGCTACTGCCATGCCAGTCCTTCATACATTCTACTCCATCCCCAGTCCTGTGTGTCAAATCTCATGACTTCACCTGTTTCTTCATCTTTCTCCACCATTATTTTTATTTAAAGTAGTCTCTCTAAAAAAAAAAATCTACCTGCCGTCCCAAATTCAATGATCATATTTCTACCATTCTCTTCCAAGTATGCACTGACAAATTTAACATTTGGAGATTAGCTAGAGAACAAAAAAAGTTTGGAAAAATAAATCAAACCCATACATCTAGAGGGTATGTTTTATACTGCACAGTAAGATTTCAAAGGTAAGTCAACTGAAATGTTTTAAGAAAAATATTCAATAGTTCAATGGGAGTCACTGTAATCACTGTAAATTAGGTTAAACTAAAAAACACTGAATGTGATTCACACAAAAGTTATGGTCAAGCATATTATCTGACTAAAGCTTGTTGATCTATATAATATACAAATTCACTCAGCTCAGCAACAGAGGGGCACTTTACAGCCCCCTTTACACTACGGGCAACATAATTGTTTTTGTTTTCATGCTAAGGTTTCAATTCTACTATAAGAATTTAAGAAACAGAACCTATCTTAGATCTTCAAAGTCATTGTCCTCTTTTAAAAACTTATAAATCAACTCAACAGCAACTTTTCATTCTGTTTTCAAATAGCTAAAAATGATAACCCAAAGCACTTCAACTGTCAGAACCCTATTTGTGATGTGTGTCTCTACATATCAAAGTGAAAAATGTGGGACTAAAGTCACTACAAAACTAGAATTGGAAAATCAAGTCATATTTATTTATACTAGAAACATTTTACTATTATTTCTTCAGGCAAAAATACTATCCCCACCATATTTGTTTTCCCATCTCATCCCTTGATTTCATTCTTTTCTCCCAGTTTTAGTCTCCTCCCTTATTCCCCTATGTGTCTGGAGACTCTGCTCGGTCACTTTATTCTCTTTTCCTTTGCTTTCCATCCTACTTCAATCCTTCAACCCACTTCCCCAGACTAAGCACTGATAAAGAATAATCATACCAGTTGTACAGCTTTGTTCAACAATAATGTAAACTGATTTCATTTCTGTCCCTTGATATATTTATCTATCACTAACTGACCTTCAGCAGAGCCCTCCTGCTATTTACCTTCATGGCTTATCAGAAATTTTTGCCACTTTCCTATATGTTGTGTCCCACTCAAATTATCAGCTGATGACCTGAACTTATACTTCATAGCAAATGAGACAATAACATAGAAATGCCAACTTTCTGCCCACTCTAAGAAATCAGAGTCCAAATAATTGCACCCTTCCTTGCAACCTAGGGAACAAGATATCTTTTGTTCTACCTAAAGCATTCTGTCTTTAATGTTCTCAACACCCACCATCTCCTCCTGAACTAGATAATGGCCCACTATTCATCCTTCCTGATGAATCCCATCATTGCATCCCATTATCCCTGAAGTCTCTCATAACCTAAAACATAACAAAACCAAACTTCCTTGACCCTGTATGCTTCTTCACTTTCCACCCAATCTCTCTCAATCTCTATTAAGAACTTCTATGAAGACTAATGTAAACTCAGTCACTGCTTTGTATTCCTTTTCATTCAACCCAGTTAGTTTTATCTCCATCATTAACACTTTTCTTGCTTCTTTTCAGTCCTCCTCTCTGTACCTTCTCCATCTGCTTGCCGGTAGAGGATCCTCCTCAGGGTCCCAGTCTCCACACTCCTCTCACTCTACACTCTGAGCTCTTCACATATACATTCAACTGCCTATGGAACCTCTACCTCAATGTCCCTAAGATATTGTGAGTCAACTAATCATTTTTTATGTTTTTATCTAATCTTTGTATGTATTTTTATCTCAGCTTGGTGATACCAAAATTTACCAAGCTACTCAGTAACTAGAAGGCCATTCTAGAGTCCTGTTTTCCTTGCCACTGCTCTAGATTCAAGTAATAAGAAATTCTCTTAATTCACCCTCTAAATTTCTTTATTTCACACCCTCGTGACCACTGTTATTTCAGGCCTTCACCACCTCTCTTGGAATTCTGTTAACTGCACCTTCTGGAAACACCTCCCACCTGATTTCTATGCTGTGGTCTCAATTTCTCACATCCGTTCTCCAAGTTAATGAAAATAAATCAGATCATAACTTCTGCCTTCTTATTTAAAACTCTTCATTGGCTCTTTGGTTACTTTCTAAGACCTTTTGTGATCTGACTCCTAACTCTGTAATCTCATTTCCTCCCACCCTCCAACATAGTTTAAAAAACAAAACAATAATGTTTTAACTTCTCTTAAATATATACCATACAGTTTAAGATAATTTTATTTGTGTATTTTGTTCATCTGCCCAGAATAGCCTTCCCTGATGCACATATCAAATAAATTCTTCTTTAACCTTGAAATATAGCTCTGGCATCCCTTTTCCAAAGCCTTTCTTTTTGACTACCACTCACAATGATCTCTAGGCAGAGGTAATTACTTCTTCCTCTGGGCTATCCCTGTATTCTGTACCTATTCCTGTTACTCTATCACATTCTATATTTGATCCTGCTAAAAAACTCAGAATTTATCCTTTTCATAATGGTATGATTATAAATCAGAGTGAATGATTTATGAAGAAATACACTATATTTGACATTACCATGAAATAAAGCATTTTAAAAGCAAAAGTATAAGAAAATTTTGCAAATTTTGAAAGACTGAATCTTAAAACAGAATACTATAATATTCAAATGGAAAACAATCATTTTAATGCACAGAAAAGAGGGAAAAAATGATTCTTTAAAATTACACATAGGTTAAAAGCACAGGATCATGGAGTTTTTCTCAGAATACACAGTGCCTGGAACACAGTTCTATATTATTACAAGTTAACATCTATTATCATTAACATTATTATTATTAATTAAAGTAACTACTGTTGGATGGATTTAAAGTTGTTCTAAGTCACAGGTATTTTTGGTCTTGGTCCTAAGAATTGTACATTTAACCAAAATTCTCTTGAGTTTTTCAAGAAAAAAAAAGTCTTATTTAAGAAGGATTTATTATACTAGTGAATGTGATAAATAATAATTACCTTTTATTACTTCATAAGTATCTAACTTTAATAGTCCTTATATCACCAAGAAATTCTACTGAAGGGACTTACCGATTTCTTCTTACTACAAGTTCCTTTATCACCACAAATCAAAACAAACGCATCAAATGATTAACACAGCAAACCGCAAGGCAATCATTTCCCTAGAGTTACAAATTCTACAACAGCTGATCAGAGCTGCTTTACCCTCAGGAGCGTCCACATCACATCTCTTTGGCACAGAAAGGGTTGAATTGCCTTTATGGTCGTCGTAAGTTAAATTGCTCTGAAAGATGAAAATATAATTAAAATGTAAACATTATAGCAATACATGTATTTTGATTAAGAAGTAATCACATTATTCACTTTATACTGTTTTCTATTAAACTGTATCTAGCTAATATTTTAAAAGGTAAATTTTATGCAAACCATCAATAAGAAGAAAGCGATTCATGGTAAGTTTAGCATCAAGAGTGTTTTTGAGACAATCTTTAGGTCCTGTGTTGAACACAGAGCTTCTTTCCAGAGAAAGAGCCTACTTATTTTTCCACTGTGGAAGAAGAAAGAATATTTTCTATCCATGCAAAAGCATGATCCTATTTTATTCACTCACTGAAGAATTAAACGTGCCTAGTTAGTGAAAACCATGTTTAGAGGATGAGGCAAGAAGAAAATAAAAAGGTATATGAGATGTGATATGACTCAGGTGATCTTCTAGTATTGTGTTTATCAAACTCAGGTCATTCATGAACTTCCATTATGATTTGTGCTTTATATTTGTTCCACCTGTATTATTACTTAATATTTCCCAATGAACTAACTTTTCAGTATTTAGTAACATTATGGATGGTACTACCTGAGGGTTTGGTGTGCTTGTTAGATTTTTTTGTTGTTGCTAATTACATGCTAAAGTAAAGAAAGAATGGAAGAAGTACAGATAAAAAAAAGGAGTGCTTTGGGCAGACTAGATTAATAATGAAAGCCTGCATGAAAGCCAGGTTTGAGCAAGACCTTGAAATATGCATCTGAATTGTTAAGAAGTAGAGTAAGGGATATTTTAGGAAAAGGAAACAAACTAAACAGAGCTTGAATCAGACATGGTCAAAATATTTAAAATAGTCAAAAAGTGCAAACTAGCTGCCCAGTTACAACTAGGAAACACAGTGGCCTTTGGAAGATCAACACCAAGAAGCGAGTGTACCGGGTAAGACCCGTGATGTTAAAAAAGAAGGGCCCAGTTTGCCCACAAATAAAACACTTACAGAGCCTCTCCTATGGGTTTCAAGTACCAATAAGCAGACTTATTTTGCTCACCAAAACTTTCTGGTGAGCCATGTTAAGAAAATTACTTAAAATATTAGAGGAAACATTAAGAATTTTAATAGAGTGTTGAGATCATGGGATCCATTTAAGGAGCTATTATGAAATCTATGTGTTATTTCTAAAAAGAATTTGTATGAAACAAATGTAAATATGCTCAAAAATGGAATGAAAGCAGTTTTAGCAATATTAAATTTAATCTGATGAGCTAATAATCCTATGCCAGCCTTTACAAATCAAAAATTGGTTTTAAACATTTTTATCTTTAAAATATCCAAATACTGAAGGTTTAAATTTCGCACTTACCTCTATTAAGTAATTTTGGCTTCCATACATAACATATTGGGGAGCAAGACTATAAATCATGTAGCTAGTGTGGAGGACAATAAGTAGAAGTATCATGCAGAGAAATAAGAGTGCCTGAGGCCTGGTTCTACCTCTTCTGATTTTATATAACTGAAAAGAAAAAAGACAGTTATAATATTTCAGCAATATGTTTTATTTTTAAGGTCCTAAGTCCCGCTCATGTGTTAGGGGTAACGGACACAGTTAAATCAACAATTTCTTTTTTCAAAATAAATACTAAGAATTCTTAACCATTTCAAATAATTATAATAATAATAATAAACAATTCTTCCCTAGTAAAGCTTAGGTTTAGATTTATGTTTATTTTTAAATCACGGCAAAGCATGTATATCCATAGGGGCCTATAAGTGACTAATTAAAAGCTCAAGACCTAGAGAATATGTAGTATTCACATAGTTCGTTTTCAGACAAATCGTCTACACATACTATGTAATTGCATTTGTTAGAAGTTCATAGAGCTAAGAACAATTGTGAACTACCTCTAATTCTATTTAAAGATTAAAGGAATGAGTCTAAACTGTAAGTATTACGAATATATTTGTGGTTTTACATATTGCACAAGGATGTTACATGTTTAAATACTCATGACATGTAGTCCTCATATTATACTGTGCTACAAAATCAAGTTTATGATAATTTATGATCATCTGACTACAGATATTTTCATATGTATCTATACTACAGGGACTAAAACATGTGGTAACATAAGAAGCCAGGTTATCTGCTTCATTTCAATGGCATAGTAAACTTTGATTTTAGCAGCTAAGATATCACCTCCCTGTTTTATTACTAGACTGTAGTGTAACACAAAGTAACAGAACTCCAATTCTGGATGGGATGATGATATGATCACCTGAAATTTACATTTCCCAGCTTCCCCTATAGCTAGGAGTGGCTAGCAGTGACAAGAATATTAAACATCAAAAGGAAAGCAGAAGTCTGCTGGGGATTTCTGGTAAAGTTTTGTTTTACTGATAATGGTGTCACTCCTTCTTCCTAGCTACCTTTTGCTTACAGAACATGGACAGAAGCTGCAGCAGCCATATTACAATCATGAGGGAGGAGTCAAGAGGTTTATAAAGAAAATTGATTTGATATTTTGAGCTACTACTAATGCAATGCTAGATTTTTTTTAATTTTCGACTGCAGAAGCCTTTCATTAGTCCAAACCCCTATTTAACTGGGTTTTCTTTTACTCACAGTTGAAGCCATCTCTACCTGATACATCTTCATTTTAAAATCCTTAATATATCTCCAAATGAGCACAAGATTAAAATAACCTTTCTCTAGTCATATAGTAATCTTTCAATTCCAGGAGAAAGGCCATTTTTGAGTTACATTGTATCTGTTTGTGCTTCAATGTGTTTCCATGAAAGTGAACACTAAGAAAATAGTGTAACTTCTAGAGTTTCTCAGCCTTGGCACTATTGACATTTTGGGCTGAATACATCTTGTGGAAGACTGCCTTGTGCAAGCAAGGTTGAGCAGAATCCCTGGCCTCCACCCGCTAGATGCCAGGGGCACCCCCAGTTGTAACAACTGAAAATGCCTCCAGACATTGCCAAATGTACCTGGGGGGCAAAATCACCACTATTTAAGAACCACTACTCTAGACAAAAAGCCCTTTTATATAGCTAACATGAAGTGAAAAATATTTCCCTGACTTTTAGTATCAAGATATTTACAGCTTCTATACTGATAATTTGCAATAATGGATATTTTGCATACAATGAAAAAACCAAAACTGTAATATATACTCACTCTAACCCAAAAGAACCATATGCCAATATTTCGAATCCCCGCCATTGAAGTAAAAATAAAGTACATAATAATAATTGTTATAAGAATATAATCAAGAGGGAACACCTGAAAAAAGATAAAATGAAATTTAATACACAAACAATAAAGCTCTAGAAGTCATAAAATTAAATGAAACTTCATTATTCCTATTTGGCAAATGTTTGAAATATCAAGCTTGAGTTAGATCAGGCTACTACTAGGATAATACAAAAAAAAAGGAATCCTTTCAAAGACATAAGCAAACTATTACCAAATTATTTAGTACCACCATCCTAAAAAACATACTATAGCAAACTAAAAATTCCATTTATAAATGGAATAATAAACTTCATTAAAAATTAAAAACAGGAATTGCTTGGAAAAGTTCACCTTAAGTTTTACATTGTATCCCAAATCAAATTATGTATGTAAGAGCTCAGCAATACAGCAAGATAATAACCTTTAAAGCAACATATGAATGGAGATATTATATGTAAATGAAAATCCAAATTATCAGAGAGCACAAGCATATGCTGCCCAGTATTAATAGGTCTGTCAACGCAGTAACTTGACAGAATGTAAGAATGTTTCCTAGACTATAAAATGACTACTATCTTTACTTACCGTTTGTAGTAAAGGCAAAAGCATATTCAGCGGATTAGTCAGGTTAGCTCCAAAAATTATGAAACCAGAATCTATTCCAGCTGAATGAAGAGCTTTATCTAAACTAAAATAACAAAAAAAAAGTTACAAGGAATGAATTTATGTATTATACTACCACATTTTCAGCTTATTTGTAAAGAATATCATTACAGCTTAAGCATGCAGATTCAACTGAGTCAAAGAAAACCAGGGAAAACAAATTAAACCTCACTTAAATATCTTACAGCTATTGCTCAATTGATATAGAAAAAAAGAAATATTGTCCATTATTAGAACTTTTTAGTCTTCTTTCCGTTAATACTGTAGAATGCTTCAAGTAAAATAGCTACCTAAGATGAATAGGCTACACTAATGGGATTCAGCATGGAAAATGTGTAACATCATAGGATGTGTATAAGTGCTTTATAAAATGTGTGTACTGTACTTACTTTGACAGGAAGAGAGAAATTACAAACAGCAATGCAACTAAGATGAAAAATATTCCCCAAATGATCTAAAAGCAAGAAAAATTGATTAAAATATAGTTGTACAATTTGGTATTAAAAGCATAAAAACCATTATGCTCAGTATCAGTTGCTAACATATGACAGTTATCTAAATAAAATGATCCAAGAAAACATTTTACTTTGTTATATAATCCCAAGCATTTGTCATCTCAATTTTCATTATGAGACTATTTGAGAACTAAACAAAAGAGACAACTTATCCTTGAAAAACATGGTTTGAATTGCATGGGTCCACTTATATGCAAATTTTTTTCAATAAGTACACTGAGAGATTTTTTTGGAGATTTGTGACCATCTGAAAAAACTATTTTATCTAGCTTACTTTATTGTGAGAATACAGTATATAATACATACATACATATATATATATATATCATAAAAATGTGTGTTAATCTCATGTTCCTGTTAAGGCTTGGTCAACAGTAGGCTTATTAGTTAAGTTTTTGGAGAGTCAAAGGTTATACGCAGACTTTCAACTGCATATATGGGGTCAGCACCCCTAACACCCACACTGTTCAAGGGCCGACTATATTTAAAAGTCTTCATTAGTAAGTAAGCAAATGAAACCTTTTGCTAAGTCAAATAAAAAGTTCATTATATTCAGTTACACTCAAATATAAACTTCAAAGTTAAATGAAAAGTACGTTAAGACTAACACATATAACACAAAAACACAAAACCAGGAAATCATCTGGTTATATTAACCTGTAGTTAAAATAGGGAACTTGGAACATTTTCCCACAGAACTAACTACTTATATATATACACATACATAAATTAGTACATAATTTTATGTTAATAATTTATTATATAATATAAACAATTTATAGTAATTTATAACATTATTCTAATACAAATTATACCATGCCCAGAAAACTTTATGTAACTGATAATATTCCTGAAATAGAGTACTAAAGAAACGGTCATGTAAAATAATATTTCTGTGGAGAAATGTGTCAAGCATTATAATTGGTAAAACACATTTCCTTCTTTATATTGGGGTGGTAGAAAAAAAGCAAAAAAAATTGGAAATGGGTCTCTAAAGAGTAAAACTTCAGAATGATAAAGGGGCAAAATCTATATTAATAATAACCTAGGCTCTTTTTTTTTCCCTGACATCTTTCCTAAGTTCTAGCAACCACTAGGTTGAAGAATCACAAAGTCAGAACAAAAAAGATGATTTCTATTAAGCACAGTTTTTGGTTTCTCCTTTGACTAGAATTGATAGGAATAGATGGATGAAATCATGAGTGTTAGGGAGACTTTTCATTTTATATCACATGATTACTGAAGCATATTTTAGAATTCTGACAGGATAAAAGAAATAAAATAACAACACATCCTACTCCACAAATAAAGATGAATTTTGGAATTCCTTGTGTTCTAGGGAATTCTTGGGTTCTGAGAGAGTGCCTTTGGAGCTCACTGGGAGAAGGTTAGCATGAGAGGACCAAAAAGGCTATAGTCATCATTGAAACAGGAAACACTGCATGTATCCATTTAACATACTGAGGCTTCACATGAAAACTCATTTATTTAAAAAAAGGTTTCATTGCTAAAAAAAGGCTGAAGTGACTTCTTTACAGTAACAAAAGTTCACTAGGAGAGGGTATAAAGGAACTTACATAGTCTTTTCCTACTCAATTTGAGCACTTATGTTTGATACCTAGGTGAACTGGAAGACAATATCCTTATACCGAGGATCTACAAGTGAAACATATTACTTCTTAATAGCCTGTTAATAACCATATGTAAAAATAATTATGCACCATGACCAAGTGTAACTTATCACAGGAATTCAAGGTTGTCTCAGTAAAGACAATCAATAACATAATATATTGTATTAACAGAATAAAGGACAAAAACCACATGATCATCCCAATAGATGCAGAAAAAGCATCTGACCAAATCCAATGCATATACTGGATATCTAGTTTGTTAAAAACACTCAACAACTTAGAAATGCATAGAATATTCCTCAACCTGTTAAGGACATCTACAAAGTTTACACAGCTACCACCATATTTAACAGTAACACACCAAGCTTTTCCACTAAACTCAGGAATAAGACAAGGATGTTCACTCTTACCACTTCTATTAAACATTGTATTGGATGTTCTAGCCAGGGCAATTAGGCAAGAAATAGAACTAAAGGTGTCAGATTGGAAAGAAAGAAATAAAGCTATATTTGTAGATGACTGCATCTTATGGATAGAAAATCCTAAGAATATCACAACAAAACAATCAGAACAAATAAATGAATTCGGTAAAGCTACAGGATAAAAGATCAATACACAAAATCAGTTGTATTCTATACACTAGCAATGAACACTCCAAACTGAAATTGCAAGAACAATTCCATTTACAATAGCATCAATAATAAAATACTTAGCAATAACGTTAAATAAAGGAGGTCTAAGATTTGCACAACAAAAACTACAGAACATAAATCGAAAGACTTGAATAAATGGAAAGACATCGGACATTCACAGATCAGGCTTACTATTTTCAAGATGGCAATATTCCCTAAATTGTCTACGGAATCAATGCAATTTCTAAATTCCGGCTGGCTTCTCTGAAGAAACTGACAAGCTGATCCTAAATTTGTATGGAAATGAAAGGGATGAATAACAGCCAAACCAACCTTGAAAAAGAACAAAGTTCAAAGTGGCAAACCTCCCATTTCAAAACTTACTACACAGCTACATGACTATGTAGCTCAGTTTGTTCAAAACTTACTACAAAGTTATAAGACTATGTGGCACTGGCATTAGAATAGATACATAGATCAATGGAATGAAACTGAGATTCTGGAAATAAAACCGGACATCTATGCTCAACTGATTTTTGACAAAGATGTAAAGAAAATTCAATGAGGAAAGAATGGTCTTTCCAACAAACGGTGAACGGACAAGTGGATATCTACAAACAAAAGAATGAAGTTGGACCTTTTACCTCATACCATGCACAAAAATTAATTCAAAATAGATTAAAGACCTAACTGTAAGAGTGAAATAAAACTATAAAACTCAGTAGAAAACATAGATGTAAATCTCTATGACTTTGGATGAGGCTGTGGTTTTCTAGAAAACACACCTAAAGCACAAGTAACAAAAGAAAAATAAATTGGACTTATTAAAAATAAAAAGGCTTGTGCTTCAAAAGACACTATTCAAAAAGGACAACCCATAGAATGGGAGAAATATTTGTTTCCTGAATATAAAAAATTCTTACAACTCAGCAATAGAAAGACAACTTAAAAATAGCAAAAATGTGAATAGGCATCTCCCCAAGGAAAATATGCAAATGGCTAAAAAGCACCTAAAAATACATTCACCATTATTCATTAGGGAAATGCAAATCAAATCCACCATGAGATACCACTTCATACTCACTAGGTTGGTTATAATGAAAAAGACAAACAATAGTAAGTGTTGGCAAGGATGCAGAGAAACTGAAGCCCTCATATTATTCTGGTAGGGATGTAAAATGATGCAGCTGCTTTGGAAAACACTATGACATTTCCTCAAAAAATTAAATATAGAGTATCATATGACCCCAAAATTCCATTCCTTGATATAATACCCAACAGAAAACAGAACTGAGAACAAAGTTGCACACAAAAACTTTCATATGGATGTTCATAGCAGCATTATTCACACTAGCTAAAAAGTGTGAACAACCCACATCTATCAACTGGTGATGGATAAACAAAATGTGGAATTATCCTTACAATGAAATATTATTCAGCCATAAAAAGGAATGAAGTACAACATGAATGGAACTTTAAAAAATTATGCTAAGTAAAAAGAGGCCAGGCACAAAATGATACATGGTGAATGATTTAATTTACACAAAATTCCTGCAGTAGGCAAATCTACAGAGTAAGAAAGTAGATTAGTTGTTGCTAGTGGTTACCTGAAATGGTGTATGCTAGTGTGTGTGTGTGTGTGTGTATCTTAGCAAAAAAGAGCATCTACCATATACAATATTTGCAACCTGAACATTAATTTCAGTTAAAATACAACACATCTTGAGCAATGTTTTAAGCATTTGTTCAAGAAATGACTTCATTTTATACAGACATATAGAGCACCCATTTGTTTCAATGACCGTAGAGCACAATACTTCCTGGTATAGAGTTAACAATTCATTAAGCCAGCCTTCTACTGACGGATACTGGTTATCAATATAGACTCATAGATTATTTTACTCAATGGTTTGTCATCTGATACTATTATTATTTTGATACCTAAATCGTCCCAGATTTAGGCAGTGGGAGCCCCTTCAAATTGGTTCCTTTTATTATGCTTAGAATGTGTTCAGTATTGTCTACAAATGCTGTTTTAAGAAGCCATTAACTTATTTTAATTAGATGCTTATTTTTAATGTGTCTTCAACACAGAACTAGTTTTCTCCCTTGAGTTCCTAACAGTATTTAGGAAGCTGAAAAATCCTACATACAGAACTATAAAATAGTAGCTGCAATTTTTCTGAGTTGTTCACATCAAAAGGTACTGTACTATGTAATTTAATTCCTATAACAAAAATTAGTACATAACTCCATTATAAGGATGAGAAAACTGAGTTTTAGAAAGGTGAAGTAACAAGAACATACACAGCTGGTGAGGATCAGAGCAAGGTATGTGTCAGCAAAGTCCATATTCTAAACCCTTAAGCCTCTGAAATGAGATATGCGTATCTATGGAATGCCTGGCAATGTTAAATCTCAAGATCAATAGGTATATCATGGGGATCTATTTTTTTGAAAAGAAAATTTACAAAATTTAAAAACTGTAGAATTATGTAACTGAACTTCTGCATTTGAAAAAATTTAAATTATAACACAGAGTAAAAGGAAATACTAGCACAAAATTTTGAGATAGAACATAACTGCAAAGAAATTTTGTATCAGGAGCTTCTCACAGACCTTCAATCATCTTCAGCGTGTACTGAGCAGTGCAGAGGGATGAGTGGACCTGTCTATACTCTTCCATCTAGGACTACGTAGATGGTAATGTTTAAGAAGCACTAACAGCATGTGCCTTCCTATTTCTGGATCATATCATTTGTGCACATATATAGAAGTGATATATAATAAACTTCATATTTTATTTGAGGAAAAAAAAAGTCTTTATTCCTTCACATTCATGTTAAACCCTCAATTATATTAACAATAGGTTTGTGTCCTGATTCTTCCTTCAGGTATGCCTAACTACCTGTTCCTAGTTATTTCTATTTAACTTAGGACCAGATAATGGAAAGATAGGTAAGAACTTATATCAATATTCAAGAATGACACATTTATATAAAACAGGAAATAAATGATGAACTTATTATACCAGGTTTTACCTAGTGCAATAAGAAAAATAAAAAGCAATTGGAAATCTTATCTTTAAAAGAAGGAAGTATAAATACCTTTTAGCAGCTGACATTATCATGTACATAAAAATTCCATAGGAATCTATAATAAAGTTACTAGAATAATTTAGCCAGTCACATGATACAATGTACTAAATACATTTTTACATGCTAGCAACAACTGAAAATAGAAATTAAATAAAATGTGTAATTGCATAAGGAAAGATATAGATGATAAATTTAGGATAACATAAATAAATGGAAAGATTTCATGTTGATGGATTGGAAGATTCAATATTAAGACATTAATTCCCCCCAAATTTACTATAGATTTAAAGTAATCTCAACAGAAATCCCTGTAGGTGTCTTGTGGAATTGTGAATTGATGCTACAATTTATATGGCAACACAAACAACCTAGCATAGCCAAAGCAATATTGAAAAAAGAAAACAAAACTGAAGAACATACACTGCTTGATTTCATGACCATTTGTAAAGCTCCAATAATCAAGTTTTAGCATAAGGACCTATAGCTCAATGGAGAAGAGTCCAGAAACAGACACACACATATATATGATCAATTGATTTGACAAAGTACTAAGGAAATTCAATGAGCAAATGACAGTCTTGACAAAAAATAGTGCTGAAACAACCAGACATCCATATGGAAAATAAACCTTGACCTTTAAGTCATACCATCCCACAAAAGTAACAAAATGGACCACAAACCTAAACTATAAGAGGTGAAACTATGAAACTTCTAGAAGAAAATAGAGTAAATGTTTGCTATAAAAATTCAAGAAACTTGTCTTTGACAGTGTTAAGAAATCATAAAGGCAAGCCTTACAGTAGGAAACAACATTCACAATATATTTGACACAGTACTTGATCCAGAATATATAAAGAATTCTTGTAACTCACTCATAAAACAAAAACCTAATTTTAAAAATGGTCAAAAGATTTCAACAGGCATTTCAGAGAAGATATAAAATGGCCAATAAGAAGAAAAAAAGATGCCAGTATCATCAGTTAAGGAGATGAAAATCAAAACCATAAGACATGATTACATACCCACTGGAATATTACAAACAATTACCAGAGAAGAGTGGACAAGGATAGGAAGCGACTGGAGATCTGACAGTGCTGTCGAAATGCAAAATGGTACAACCACCACTTTGGAAAATACTTCAGCAATTTCTTATAAAGTTAAACATATATTAAACATTAGACCTAGCAATCCTACTGCTAGGTATTTATACAAGAAAAACAAATGAAAAGAAAACACACATCTACACAAATGTTCACATCAGCCTTATTATTCTTAATAGTCTCAAAGTGAAAATAACTCAAATCTCCACTGACAGGGAGTAAGTGGATAAACAAATTGTGATACAGACATACATTGGAATGCTACTCAGCAATAAAACAAAAAGAACCACAGAATAAAAAATGCAGTAACATGGATGATTCCCCAAATCACTGTTGACCCAAAGAAGCCAGAAGATTATACACTATGATTCCATTTATATGAAATTACAGTTATATAAACAACTGTAATGATGGGAGGACGTCAGTGGTTGCCCTGCATCTGAGTGCACAGGGCAGGGGAAGACCTATAGCATCTTTTGGAGTGATGTGGATCTATAGTTATGTATCGGTATTTAGCAAAATCCATCTGCATATTTAGTAAAGTATATTAAAATTTCCTCTAAACCTAGGTTCAGTGAATTGGGCAAAGCTTGCTTAAAAGAAGGTACTATTTATATAGAAGCTACATGAATAGTTTAGAATTAAGATGAGATGGGGGAGGGTTTCATCATACTTTTGGTGCAATGAAGACAATCACCTTGAGAAAAAAGACTGGGATGAGTCTTTGAAAATATTGATTATAACAGCAGGTTTTAAAAAGTGATACATGGTAGATCTAACTGATTATATTTTTGAAGAACTCTTTCAAAAGAGGAGCCTTTTAGAATAAGCATTTCCTTATTTCCTTTCTAAAAGGGAGAGAAAACAGCTTCAGAACCCAATCCAGTGTTATCTTCCACGGGGCTCTCAAAAAGTTTTTTAAACTTAGTCAAAACCTACTTTCTAGTTTCACCTTGCCTAACTTTCCTCAAATTAGTCTATTCTCTGCACTTGCTAAACTGCAATTTGCATACCACTGTACATAAAACACTACTGTTTGAAATGCCAGATACATAAAGGGCACATATGGAAATCTGCGGCCAGCAGTTTTTGCTACTTTTTAGATTTAGAGTCATTTTATGATGGCCTTAATTTATCTAGGTTCTTAAGTTTGGTATCACTGTCCAAAGAACTCACAGCTGGCAAATAATGGTTTCCAAATAAAAGAAGTTAACGGTTTTCTATCTTAAATGATACCATTTTACATACTTTCAGAAACATATCACCTAGCAATGAAGCAAATTCTATTACTTTCAGTTAGGGCTCTGATGTTCTAATATGGGACCCAGATCTCCTATTTATAGAAAAGCACAAACCTACAAAATATGTTAGCAGCATACTACATTACTTATCTATATTTAAATTTAAATGTCCCAACACCTCTGTTGTAATACTTGCATTGCACGAGTTAATGAAATTCAGAGAGGCTATGTACTTTGACTGAACTACCAAATAACAGAGTTGTGATTCAAAATCAGATTATTTTAACTCCAAAATCCACACTCTTAGGTACCATTCTGTAACTTCAAAAGAACGCAATCTCTCTGAAAGGTACTATATAAATTTTAGAGTGGAGGGACAGCACAATGTTTTTAAACTCCATTTACCTTTAGGGGACGGAGAGCGCCACAAAATTTTGTCCACCAGCTGTTTTCAATGACTTCTAAGTGCCTCTCTCTTTTCTTAAGTGTTCGTAACCTTTCCTCAAGTTGTTTTAGAGCACGTTTATCCCTTGCTGGCAAAGGTCGACCATCTTTGCTCTACAAATAACAGCACAAAACGAAACAGTTATCATTAAAGTCTCAATAAAGTACCATCAGATTTAGCAGATAAGCCAAGAAGAACTTTTTAGTTTGGATACTCCTTAGGCAAATTCACAAATTGAAAAAAAAAACACTGGTAATTTCTATGTGACAGTACACATCTCTGAACCAAGGTCAGCATCAAAATATGGATGTGTGTACATTTAATAGTTAACTTCCTCTTGATTCTTACTTTCCAAATACATGGTAAAGTTATGTGGAGATAAATATCTTTTAAAACCTTTTTTATGGGGTACACATACTTTGTCCAATTATTTTTCCTCATTTCCAAGCTCCTCCTATCCCTACCTTAATATATTTGGTTTGACCTCGACTCTCCCTCTCATCAAATGACTGTCTTGGTGTATGTGAATTGATGCTTCTCAGCCTTTGACTCAAATATCAGCATGGATGCAACACTAGTTTTTGGTACACAGAGGTTTTTATAACAATTGGTAAGAACTGACACTTTCTTTTTCTCCAAGTACATTTATAAGTGAGTGATATTTTCTTTGGCGAATCTATCTGACAGATAATTCCCACCTATTTTTATGTGGTACTTACTGTATAACAGTACTTTTCTCATGGTCTCTCAAAAATACACTTTCCCACTAGAAGTCACCTGCCCCTAAGTGTCTTCAATGCGGCAAAATAATCAACTACAACAAGAAGACAACTGCTAAATACAGAAAAGGTGAAATGCAGATTTGTTTGCTTTTACTGAAAGGAGCAAGAAAAATATTTGTACACGACTACATTTTTTTAGATGTAAATAGATAAGCTATTAGAATGTTGTCCATTTCCTTATCCAAGTTTAAGTAGGTTCTTAAAAAGATACACACATAACGCTCTCCAGCATATTCTCATGCAGCCTCAACCTGAAATCACAGATATAATAAAGACAGTATTTCAACACCCTTTAAAAAAGAGATTTACAATCATAACAATCTCTTTATGTAACATTATCACCATGCTCTTCTGGAACTGGCCATCCCCTTGCAAACCATTGCTTCTCAAGCTTTATTATGTATAACAACCACCAGAAAAGTTTTAAACACAGATTTTCTAGACCCTACCCCAAGAGAACATGATTTAATAGGTGGTGAGAGGGGCCTAGAATTTCTACCGACTTGCCAGGAGATGCTGATGATACTATCCAGAGAACATAGTTTGCATCTATGTTATCTATCACAAAAGTCAAGTACATTGAGTATTATCAAAATGTATCCCAAAAAAAGGAACCTTACAGAAAGGTATTTTCTGAGGACAGAGGAATAATACCTCAAGTGTGTGGTGTGAGAAGGGTTCAGTACTTCATATCATAAACATACAATTTTTCTTGAAACTGCATCTAACATCAAAAGGATATCAACAATGAGGTAGTTTTATTTCACTGCTGGCCTTCACTAGTTTGGAAAAAAATGTAGTAAGCTGATTAAACGGTCCACTGAAATAAACTCAAGTTGTCTGCTTATTTGGTGAATGTTTCAGTGGAGTGAAGGATGAATTTTGCCAATTGACCAAAGCAGTATAAGGAGAATTTTTGTCAGAAAAACAAATCTTAGGATAGAAACCCAGCTGTCACCAATTATCTCATTTGAAAAAGAAATGTAGTTATGAAGTACATAAACACATATCTTTTGTTTAAAAAAGTAAAACGTGAAAGTTTCCCTTCACACTGTCCTCGACTGCCACTTCCCTTACCCATGATTATCACTATGAAGCAGGTCACATGTCCACATATATGCAAATATACTTATGGTTTTTGTTGACCACAATAGCTAACACTTCTTGAGCACATTTCTTGTGCCCAAAACTGATCTGTCCTTTTACACTTATTCTCCTTAAGTCCTCAGAATATAACTTTGAATTTGGTAATAGTATTATATCCATATATTAGTTAAGGAAAGTAACACCCACAGATGTTACGTGCATAAGCTGTAGAGCCAAAATTGGGATTGAATAGTCTGATGCAGATCCCAAGCAAACTGGATTGCTTGGTCAATCTACTTATTCTTGATCCGCTGAAGCATCATATCATTTTTTTCACTGAACAGTTTTCTTCTTCTGTAAACTGTCCGCCTGGGTCTTTCGTTCATTATCCATGTAATACCTGCCCTTTTTTCTTACTGACTTGAAGATGCTCTTTATTCATCTCCTGTACAGCAGGTTATTTCCTCCCATATATATATGTTAGTTCTGTAACATCGCTTTTGGTACATAAATTTTCAAACATAAAAATTTAAAACTCACCAATTTCTTAATTAGCACTTGGGTTTTGTGTCTTGTTTAGAAAGGTCTATACACCAAGATAAAATGTTTTATAAATTTTGTATTTGATTTGCATTCAGGGTCTGTTTTATTATATGGTAGGAGGCTGACGAAAATTTCATTTTCTGTCTTTTACAGATTGTATTGACTTTCTACCTAAACTTATGAAAAACTGTCATCTCTATAATACTGAATCTCCTCAGGTAGGAACTGATGAAATTCTCCATTTTTTTTTAGTCTTCTATTATGTATTTCAATAAATTTTATAATTTCCACCAGGGAAATTCTGACATTTCTTATTAATTTATAGTCTGCAGCTATTGTGAATGAGATTATTTTCTATTATATCCTCCAACTGGTTAATGATTTGTGTATGTTTGTATCCTGGCACTTTGATGAACTCTTACTAGTTCTATTAGTCTGTCAGTTGGTTCTAGATTTTCTTGATGGGATACCTACAAATAATAAAGGTTATTTCCCTTTTTCCTTCTTCTCTCACCAATGTTTATACCTACATTCTTTCTTACCTAACTAGGACCTCCAGGAATATGCTAAAGAGCAATAATGGCACTGACGTGCCTGTCCTATATCTGACTTCAGCGAGTGTTTCACTCGCCATTAAGTATGATGCTCATTACAGGCTTCTTTTGCTGAGCAGTTTCTTCTCCGCTAATTTGGTAAGACTTCTTTTCTTAATCATAACTACAAACTGACTTTCGCCAGATACCCTTTGGCATCTATTAAGATCCTTAGATTTCTCATTTATCTTCAATATATTAAACCACTTTAATGTATTTTGTTATGTATCATCTTTGCATTTCTGGAATAAACCGACTCTGATAAGTATGAAATATTATCTTATGATGGCATAGGTTTTGAATTGCTAATGTTTTTATTCATATTAAAATATTTGCTTCTATTTTCATAAGAGAGACCTATTTATATGGTTTCTTTTTTGTGTACTATCACAACCTGTTCCGTGTATCAGGATTATGCTAATTTAGTAAAATCATTCAGAAAACTTTCCAAGTTTTCCACTGTTTTTTTTAATAAGATTTATCTGTTACTTGAAGGTGATAGAGGAAAGAAACTTTATTATGTTTTTAGAAGTACATTTAATTGGCAAGTGGTTCCATGTAATCTTTAACTTATTCAACTAGCATATGAACTTGAACTTAAGTGATTCAGTAAAATCTGATGTCACCCAAGGAATCAGCATTCCGGGGGACTAGCAAGATCCTGATCATTCATAAACAGAACTTTCGTTTTTTAGTTATTAAAACACTGCAGGAAATTCTCGAACTGCCAGTATTCTACATTTCACAGAAGACAAATTTTTAAAATATAGACATGGTTCCTTAAGGGTATATTACAAAAAAATTCAATGTCAAGATTTTGGGTTTACCAATGTTTATGTCATATCAGAAAGCAGCAGCTCAAAGCCAAAATACTTTTATGCTTCCCAATTATAGTAAAATATCCACTCACTTTTGATTTAATTGTTTGAATGTGTTGCTCCACTTCTTCAATATCTTCAGTGTTTTCTAAGCGTTCATAAGCAGCACTTCTAGTGCCTTTTATCAGATTTAAAGGTAATGCTGACATACCATAGGCCTAAAAGAAACAAAACATGCTTTAGTAATATTTAAAAAACATTATACACAACTTTCAGGTAAATATGTCCTTTAAAACAATTACAAAAAGAGTAAGCAGCTGTAACATGGTATAATTACAAAAGAACACGGCATATGGGAGTGAATCACGATTATACTGTCTCATAACTCTCCTGTTTCACATTTACAGGTACATAGAGTTACATGTGTAAGACTAACTATTCCCAGGGTAAGTAATATCTATTCCTCAAAGGACAAGCTGCAAAATTAATGTAAATATCAAAGTAATACATTACAACTTCAGGCTACTCAGGGGTTAAGACAGTGTGAATTAATAAGAACAATTTATAGAGATATTTTCTATGAAAAAATTAATTTTCTCCAAGTATATATAGTAAAATGTATTTTAATATACATGTTAATTGATTAGCAAACCAATTATCTATATAGTCTATTTACAAGTTCTAAATATTTTTTGGCATTTTTTTATTTTGCTATTATTAATGTAGTTACATGAGCAATATTATGGTTACTAGACTACCCCTATTATCAAGTCCCCACCCCATACCCCATTACAGTCACTGTCCACCAGCATAGTAAGATGCTATAGAATCACTACTTGTTTTCTCTGTGTTATACTGCCTACCCCGTATCCCCCCCACACACATTATATGCACTAATCGTAATACCCTTTTCCCCCTTATCCCTCCCTTCCCACCCATCTTCCCCAGTTCCTTTCCTTTGGTAACTGTTAGTCCATTCTTGGGTTCTGTGAGTCCGCTGCTGTTTTGTTCCTTCAGTTTTTGCTTCATTCTTATACTCCACAGATGAGTGAAATCATTTGACACTTGTATTTCTCTGCCTGGCTTATTTCACTGAGCATAATACCCTCGAGCTCCATCCATGTTTTTGCAAATGGTAGGATTTGTTTTGGTCATTGATCCATTGATTATTTAGGAGCATGTTATTAAGCTTCCATGTGTTTGTGGGCTTTTCATTTTCTTTGAGTAATTTATTTCTGGTTTCATACCTTTGTGATCTGAGAAGCTGGTTGGTACAATTTCAATCTTTTTGAATTTACTGAGGTTCTTTTTGTGGCCTAGTATATGATCTGCTCTTGAAAATGTTCTGTGTGTGCTTGAGAAGAATGTGTATCCTGTTGCTTTTGGATGTAGTGTTCTGTAGATGTCTGTTAGGTCCATCTGTTCTAATACACTGTTCAGTGCCTCTGTCTCTTTATTTATTTTCTGTCTGGTTGATCTGTCCTTTGGAGTGAGTGGTGTGTTGACATCTCCTAAAATGAATGCATTGCTTTCTATTTCCCCCTTTAATTCTGTTAGTATTTGTTTCACATATGTAAGTGATCCTGTATTGGGTGCATAGATATTTGTAATAGTTATATCTTCTTGTTGGACTGACCCTTTTATCATTATGTAATGTCCTTCTTTGTCTCCTGTGACTTTCTTTGTTTTGAAATCTATTTTGTCTGATACAAGTATTGCAACTCCTGCTTTTTTATCCCTGTTAGTTGCATGAAGTATCTTTTTCCATCCCTTTACTTTCAGTCTGTGTATGTCTTTGGATTTGAAGTGAGTCTCTTGTAGGCAGCATATAGATATGTCTTGTTTTTTTTATGCATTCAGTGACTCTACATCTTTTGATTGGTGCATTCAGACCATTTACATTTAGGGTGATGATCGATAGGTATGTACTTATCGCCATTGCAGGCTTTAGATTCGTGGCTACCAAAGGTTCAAGGGTAATTCCCTTACTATCTAACAGTCTAGTTTAACTCACTTCGTACACTATTACAAACACAACCTAAAGATTTTTTTTTCCTTTTCCTCTTTTTTCTTCCTCCTCCATTCTTTGTATGTTATGAATCATATTCTGTACTCTTTATCTATCCCTTGAGTAACTTCTATTTAGTCTTAGGAATACTCCCATCTATAGCAGTCCCTCCAAAATGCACTGTAGAGGTGGTTTGTGGGAGGTAAATTCTCTCAGCTTTTGCTTATCTGAACACTGTTTAATCCCTCCTTCAAATTTAAATGATAACCTTGCCAGGTAGAGTATTCTTGGTTCAAGGCCCTTCTGCTTCATTGCATTAACTATATCATGCCACTCCCTTCTGGCCTGTAAGGTTTCTGTTGAGAAGTCTGATGATAGCCTGAAAGGTTTTCCTTTGCATGTGATGTTTTTTCTCTCTCTAGCTGCTTTTAAAAGTCTGTCCTTATCCTTGATTTTTGCCATTTTAATTATTATATGTCTTGATGTTGTCTTCCTTGGGTCCCTTGTGTTGGGAGATCTGTGCACCTCCATGGCTTGAGAGACTATCTCCTTCCCCAGATTGGGGAAGCTTTCAGCAATTACCTCCTCAATGACACTTTCTATCTCTTTCTCTCTCTTCTTCTTCTGGTACCCCTATTATGCAAATATTGTTCCATTTGGATTGGTAACACCATTCTCTCAATATTCTTTCATTCTTAGAGATTCTTTTTTCTCTCTGTGCCTCAGGTTCTTTGTATTCCTCTTCTCTAATTTCTATTCCATTTACCATCATTTCTACTACATCTAACCTGCTTTTAAATCCCTCCACTGTATGTTTCATTTCAGATATGGAATTTCTTAATGATTGAACCTCCGTCTTAAATTTGTTCCTGAGTTCTTGAATATTTTTCTGTACCTCCATAAGCATGTTTATGATTTTTATTTTGAACTCTCTCTTTCAGGAAGATTGGTGAATTCAGTTTCATTTGGCCCTTTTTCTGGGGTTTGTGAGATTTTGGTCTGAACCATGTTCTTTTGATGTTTCATATTTCTGTGTGGTGCCCTCTATTAGTTCTAAATAATTATAATCACTTTTTGTTAAGTGGTTTAAGTTTTTCTACAAGTAATTTTTAAATATTAGTCAGCATTAAGAGTAAATGTATTATTTTATATTATACCCAATTCTGTATTAGCCAGTCCCAAATGATTACTGTAACCATTAAAAACATTTAATGGCAATTGTCATGTGACCATTACTCAAAACCACTGTTGACCTAAAATCCTTAGAAGCAAACTGACAGCTATCACTTCTGGTTGTAGCAACAGATTCTCAAGTAGATAGAAAATTATGCACTGCAATTTCTTTCACTTTCCTCCTGAGCACATAGCTGAACTACTTTAGCCAGTTTCCCCTTAAGTTACACAGGGCTATTAGATTGGGTTAAAGACAATGTATATGGACAGGAGTGACAAATGCGACTTCTTGGGCTTAACCCCAAACTGCAGAATATCCTGGGTCATGACCATTTTTTCTTGTGCTATCTGGTACCTGGTGGTCAACTCCCAGCATCAGGTCAAATATCTTTAATGTCAGTTTTAATTATGTTAATATTCTTCACTGAGTCTCCATTAGACATTGATTAAATATTGATTAAACCACAATTAAAATAGCAAAGTATAAATTCTGACATCAGGGTTTTTTTTTAATTAAGTAGGATACAAAGAAAATGAAGGAAAGGAAATCAAAGAAATTAACTAGTTGTATCAGGTAAAAACTCGATAGCAATGTTCTATCCACACAATTAATAAGCTGAGATTATTACCCAATATATACAAATCCTTGTATTTTTTTAAAGGAGAAAAACTTAAAATCTTGCATTTTAGATATTGTTAAAACTTAATGTTTTCATAATTTCCCTATCTTCCAAAGGAAAAAAAAAAAGAAGAGGTGGGGAAAAGGTTGTTTGTATGAAAAGAAAATATAATTTGGATGAAGTAGAATGATTTTCTTTTAACCAATTCTTGTCAAATTTATACTTGTAATGACCTTGGTAAAATATAAAAAGAAAAAGTATCATATTTAAAGTTAATATGTTTAACATTAAATTTTATACCCACAAAACACTGAAAATGTACAGGAAAAAAAGCCTGTGGGAGCTAAAATATCCCACAGCCTCTTTAACCTTTTCTAACAGGACTTTGCTATTCCATTATCATTTTGACTTATTTGGTTGTTCTAGTAGTTTCACATCTTTTAAACGTTACTGAAAAAGGGTAACATAACACTTTAAGACTGAATATACAGAATTACATATGATTATTTACTGATCTTCGACACTCACATACCATTTTAACACAAGTCCATGTTGCTTTTTACAACCAGAAGCCAGGGCAAATATACTTTGCTGAGCCCAGTTTATGCCCACCTCCAAACTAGTCTTATTTTACCCCAGTTCTTGTTACTCCGTGTTGGACAGATCGAGGTCCCTAAATGTACTAACCTCAGTACTCAATACTATTTCCCAAGGAACCTGTTGCTCTAGTGAGTATTAATAATATGGCCCTCATTTAAAGCCAGCTGTCAAAGACAAGGTCATCTAAGTGCTCCTGACTGGTCTATCGGTCTCATTTTCTACAAATCTGTCTCCTATACTGTTTCAAAAGTGATCTCTCTCTCGCACCCAAGCCAGATTATGCCATTCCTTTAGTTAGCATACATTAAGACTCTCCAAGACTAAAAAGGATAGTTTTCAAAGTGTTCTGGGAGGAGTTCCTAGGATTCTAGGTAGGTTCCTTAAGGGCACTACTGAGGCAAAGAAAGCAGGTAGCCATGCAGGGACCTGCTGCTACTTTAACCAAAGAAATTCTACTTTGTGCATCTATATTTTTATGTAACAGAATTTCATGTAAGGTTGTTTGAAAACAGTGTTTTACTATTATTTTTTCAATGAAAGGTATAATTACTGGTCTTGTGAACAGACTCCAATTATCTACTCCTGGCATACAAAGCCCTTCATGACCTGATCCCTTCCAACCTTATCTCAGGCTTCTGAGTTGTTCATTGTTCTTAAAACACTCTGATTTTACATTACTTCACATACTGTCCAGCATCCATACTTCAGTACATGCAGTGCCCTCACTTGGCATGCCTACCTTCTCACCCTACTTCATTACCAAATTTCAAGGCCCTCCAGGTCTCACCTTAATTACACCATGTCTGAGAAACTTTCCTTGACTTGTAAATGTGTCTTGCTTATTATACACTCAATTATAGTACAAAACACTGTACATCGACATTATTGGTCTGCACATTTGTTTTCTCACTAGACCTGCCACACTGAGCTAATCAGATCACTCAGAAATTTCTTAAAATACAGATTTCTTAGCTAGACCAGTAATGACTGCAGTAGACACTTTGATATGTAGGAACTAGGTTTCAATTCTTTTTTCTTCTACTTTTATTCCAAGAACATTAAATTAATAAGATAATTTCTCTAAGAAGATAATATTAAACCAACAGTCTTTTTAAAAGAGCTCTTTATTCATACAAACTTATTTCCTTAAATGGAATTTATTTATTAGAAGAACTGAATTCCTAAATAACTTAATGTAAAAATTTTAGAAAATAAAAATATGTCCTTAGAAATACCTTGTGGTAACATGGGACCAGAACACATCTTTCTATCTTTCTGTGAATTTTTGGTTGTCTGAAGAGAACAAGTAAAAGAAAGTAATCATTGTTTTGGTTACCTTAGCTTTTAGCTTGTTTTTGGACCACTTGTTTTACGTTTCAATGATTATCAGGAAATTTAACTATAATATTCAGATTATGATAAATTCTACTATAGAAAACATTTCATCATTACAACTTTTAAAGATTAAGATCTTTAAACAAAAACCTTTTGAATTTAACCTTAGACTTGTTTGAAAAAAAAGTGAAAAAAATATCTGCTTCAGAAACACAAAACTTTTATTGCTTACTACTGCCCTCTAGTGAATTACCAGAGAATCAGCAAGGCTAAAGAGATCATTTAAAATGTTTCTAGGTGGGCCATAACTGCCTCTAATTTTATTTAGTTTCAACTTCCAAGAATAAATCACCATCTGTGTTTTAAAACCCAAAATGTTTTGAAATAATGTACACAAACTACAACCATTTCTAATACCTTCTTACACTGCCAATTTAGGATAGCACTTTTTCCCTACATATTCGTCGTCTGGCTAGGATGATGGGTTTCTAACCTGTGAGCCCTGAATTTACTGCAAAGGGTCAACACCAAGACTGTAGATTGAATAAATGTCTGGAATATATCTGTAATACCTGTTATTCAAGGATATGTATGCTGCTATGACTAATGAACAATTTATTTCACATGTACTCAATTAACATTTCGTTTTTGAATACTCATTGATTCTAAGACAATATATTGTCTCACATTTAACATTAGTGAAATTTGGATGCATCTTGTAATCACTGGCTAGGCAGGAGTCAGGACCTAATGGTCATTACCTGCACATTCACATATTTGGCCACCATTGGTTACATTATAGTTACTTTGGTGAGTTTCATGCATTCTTGGCATAACTACTGAGTTTAGCTACCACTTAAAATGTCTTATAAGACAGTACCATGATTTGATATTAAAACAGAAAGTTAATGTGTTAGGAGAAAGAGAAGAGTGAAGCAAATACTCATTGAAACACTAAGCCTAATTCTATATTTTCTTGCAAAGCAACAGTCAGCAATAGACAAGTGCATATGAGTTTTAAAAAGGGAGGTACCCAAAGTAGCAACCATTTAGCTACTTCAGTAAATGCTAAAGGATTGCCTTTCACATGGCAAGACAAGAAAATAACAAAAACAGCTTAAATGTACACAACGGAAATGTTATCAGTTTCAAAGACAATCTCAGAGATACCCGTGGAGTGCCCAAAGAAGCTTCACCACCAATTCTTTTAGTTGCACAAAAGACAATCCCGTATAGTAAAACAGACATGAATAAACCGCTCCGAAGAGCAATTCAGAAGATTCACATTCCAAAGGTGAAGTTTCAGGAATACCTTGCCAATTTATCTTGCTTATATTTTCCCTATTATGTATCCAGGGGGATGATATGATTTTAAAAAAATATTTAAGTCTGAAAAACTTCTCTCACTAAATATAAAATAAAAATTATAAATGATAAAGCATGGGCAGGGATTTTTTCCTTAATAGGGGTATGTGAAATATGCATCTTACAATCAGTGGCATAGACTCAATGAAAAAAAGTATCATATGAAAGGCTGACAAACGACTTTTAAAGGGGATTTCTGTCTTCAAATATCACTGAGAACTACTCCTCTGTTTATTTCTATTTCTGAATCCTTAATTTACCACTTTAATTTTCTTTAATCCATTAGCTTATATTTAGCATTAAATGTATACAGATAAGCATAATTCTATACATGCACACAGTAGGCATACCTTGAACATATCATGGGTTTGGTTCCAGACCACTGCAGTAAATTAGGGAATATAGCAATAATAAAGTGAGTCAAATGAACATTTTGTTTCCCACTGCATGTGAAAGTTATATTTACACTGTACTGTACTCTACTGAATGTGAAACAGCATTATGTCTTATAAACCAATGCATATACCTTAATTTAAAAATATTAAAAAATACTTTATTATTAAAAAAATGCCAACCTGAGCTTTTGGCAAGTTGTAATCACTGACCACAAATCTGCATAACAAATATAATAAACATAAAAAAGTTTGAAATATTGATAGAATTCCCAAAATGTGATGCAGACACACAAAGTGAGCAAATGCTGTTGGGAAAATGGCATCAAAAGATTCACTTGATGTAGAGTTGCCACAAACCTTCAATTGTTAAAAAAGGCAGAATCTATTAATAATAATAAAGCAAAGTGTCATAAAACAAGGTAGGTATATGTGTGTAGGTATTTATGCGCATATATGTTATATAAAATTTAAAACAGCCTGGAGGACATGGTCAATTTTTTACTGGTAAGTGCATATAATAAAAAGTTCAGTATTCACTGTCTCTATAGGCATTTCAGTGACCCACAGGATACATTTTATATGAAAATATTATTATTCAACATTTCCCCACTTGGTGGCACCAAAAAATTAAAATACGTACATAAATATTTGTACCTAGAGGTTTTATCTTTTTTATTTAAAAAGTAGCAGATTCCCTTTCAATTTAAGCTGAAAACAACAGCAAGCTAAAATGTACTTGGACATTCTTCTCCTAAAATTGAATTGTCCAATTATTAAATGGATATAAGATTGGCAAAATTTAAATAATCAACTAGTTTCTAAACTAATAATTCATATCTAAGAAATTCACACTTGACTGACACACTACAAAAACTTCTCAGACTGAAAATACTAAAAGTTACGGGTTCTGTAAAATACATGATTTTACCTTTAATAAACAACTCTTTGTACTCAAAGTACTCTATTAACTTCCCATGTTGGGTACTTTAAAATTAAATCTCTTCTACTTCCCATGAATGTGTACCATATACCCTCTTCCATACTCCATCACAGAAAAAGCCCAGTTCTTGAGCTTTTCCTAGCAAGTTAGGAGAAAACTAAGTATCTACAAGGAAATATGATAATTACTACTATTAACCTCCTATCTATAAACAATTGATTTTCAACTAGTTTTTAATAAAGTTTAGGTAAGTAGTATTGGTCCATTTTTACAGATGTGGAATCTAGGGTACAGATACTAGATTTTACATACACACTCTCACAACTAGTGCTCAGCTATACGCAACATGCTACCCCCTTGAACAGGGTCTCCTTTATGCATACAAGGTAGTAAAACTGGCCAGACTCTGGTTTGGTAGCAAAACATTCTTCCACTGAATTTTGAGCATATCTGGTAGTGCTGTTTAAATCATGTTTTATTTGTCCATCCACACACTCCCAAGTAACCACCATCCAACTATAAATGCCTCTTTGACTTACTCATTTCTTTTATAACCCACATTTTTACTGATTATGCTGTTAACTGCTGTTAGCATCTGGTTTGTTTCACTACAAATTTGGAAAGAGGTAGGAACTATAGTTTGAACAATATGAAACTGAATATTCAACAATTTGAGCTACTACTGACTATTTATTGAATGGTCAATATTCCAAGACTTGGTGAATTATTCAAGTAAATCCTCAAACCTTATTAAATGTTACTCTTCCTTTAGAGATGAGTAAATTTAGATGTACAGTAGTTCAAGGCACCCATGGACTTAAGAGGGCTCCACATTTAAGCCTCTCCACCAAGGATCATAATTTTATTGCTATGCTACTTAAAGAAAAAATATAGCCCCTAGGTAGTTTGATCTCTATGGGCTAACATACCCTCTCCATTAGGCTTAGGCCCTAAGTGGACCCTTCCCTCCCTAGTCAGCATCTTCTTCCATGTCCTTCCGGTTCTCAGCAACAACCCCATCATAAGGTCCTCTTAATTGTTTTATCAATGTAGCCCAGCCCTTTGCCTTCTAGAAAAATAATGCCTTTCTAAGGATATTTTAACTATGTCAGTATGATTATTATATTTGGTTTGATTGCTTAAATGATAACTTTCACCATTTCAATTAAAATATAAAATATATTAGTTTGAAGTACTTATATTTACAATAATATTGCTCCTACATGGATGCTCTTTTTCGAAGTATTTTAATAATTTCACACATTTTTGCCACTCCCACTCATCACCCCCATTGCTTCTTTAATTCAGAGGCACCAGAATAATACTGTTACAATGTTAGTTAAATATTTCCATTTAAAACCATCTAATGGTTTCTAATCTCAATGAGAATAACATTCAAAATACTAACCGTGCTTTATAAGTCTCTACATAACATGGCCTTTGGCTATTTCTCATCCAAAATTCAACCATTCTTCCCCTTGTTAACTTAGCTCCAGTCACACTGTCTATGCTTCCTTGCAATTACCTAAATTCAGCATATATATGTGCCTACCTCAAGATTTTCATACTTACTCTTCCCTTATGGATGGCTCTCTCACTTCACTCAAGTCTCTGCTCAAATGTTAGAAAAGCTACTCCTGACCTTTACAGTAGAATCAGTCTCCACTAATGTCTATCCCCTTACATTCCTTTATTTTTTTTCACTGCATCTACCACTTGACCATTGAGAGACAATACTCTGTTGGTATCTCATTTCTGTCCATCTTGCAAGCCAGGCACTATCTGCCCTTTTTTATTTTGTATTATAGTTTCAGGATTGTTTGTATAGCAAACAGCTTTGGAAGACAAAAACAGAATCTTTCATTGGAGTAAAGGGCAAGCAGGCTTACTGTCCATTATAAAAGATTTGGCTTCCCTAAACTCAAGATTCTTCTTCTATGTGAAAGCGTCATTGTGGATCAAATGAAGGTTCCTGTGGCCAGGATTCTCCCTTGGCCCTGGTTGGCTAGCTCACTACACATGTAAGGGCAATACATTGTTATTGACTTTACACAAAGAGCTCTGCCCAGTGCTCTGGGTGACACGGTGGTACAGCTACAAGGCTGCAGGGAGAGCAGAGCAAAGGCTGGAGTGTTGGCAGAGCTGAGGACAGAGGATGGCTGTGCGGGCAGAGAGGCCCAGAGGACAGCTCTGTAGGCAGAGAGGCCCAGAGGCAGAGACTGGCTTGCTGCATGCGGACTTGCTCTGAGTGAACGGGATTCTAGTGACTGACCTGCCACCATGGAAATAAAGTTGGGTATAACCCTTTCACCCCAAGAACGTTCTACTGTCATTTCTTTGGCCACACTGAATCCATAGTGAACTCGCCCTGGGCTGAAACCCATTGACAGGGCAATTGGTATAGTTGGCAGGATTCACTGTTGACCAAGGAAAAGCTGCCTGTGTTTCAGCAGGCTGTACCTATGGACGGGGAGACAATCAAGTGTCCCCCTGTGGACATGTGGTACTGGGAAGGGGTGGAGACTGGGGTCCACCCCAAGAGAAAAAAATTTGTTGCTGACTGAAATGGCATCACTATGAAGTGCTGTTGAAATAGTAAAGGATGTCGTGGTGGCCCTAGAGGAAGCAGCCCGAGAAGGAGCGGCATGAGAAGCAGCAGCATGCAGGCTGCCAGGTGCTGTGGGGCAAGAGAAAGACGTAGTGGAGCCATCAGCCCCAGAAATGTAGGAGTGGAGGTTTGACCAACAGGTGGGAGTGGAGGCCCTGCTGGTGCCAGAAGCATTAGCCCCCCCTCAGTTGAAACCCCACCTGGTTGAAAGCTGGTGGAGAGCCAGAAGGACTCGGCAACTGCGGGCTCCTCCAGGAGAGGTGCAGCCCCCTCCCCAGGCTGCCGAGCGCTCCACACTCTGCTTCTGTCCTCGGGCTCAAGCACAAAAGGAAATACGGTCTGCTTCTCAAAGGAAGAATTTAAAGGGCCCCATGAAGGTCATGAGGACCCAGATGTGGGTTGGTTTGAAAAGGGAGGAGCAGATGGAAAGAAATTGGATGACTGGAGCTGTGGCAACACTGAGACTGGAGCAGCAGTTCTGGCTGCTGAGGACGAAGCAGAAGGCAGAGATAAAGCAACAGGACCAGCCTGTGTGTCTGCAAGACTTTTTGCCTGGGAGAGGCTGGAGAAGGTGGGTATTTTAAGGCCCACCCATGGTCCTTTTGGTTAACTCATTTGAGGAGAACTGGTTCGAATATAGCCAGGATGACCACTTGGTGGCAATGTATCTCCTCAGGCTTGGGGGTTATGATAATTTGTTGTAATTTTTATTTGTATATTGTTGTAGATTATGGAATTGGGTTACAATGTTCCAGCTTCCTTGCACAGGGACCACTGCAGAGGATTGAGGGCACACAGATTAAGAGGCGACAATCCTGAAGGGGTGGAGTACGGATCAAATGATGGTTCCTGTGGCCAGGATTCTCTCCTGGCCCTGGTTGGCTAGCTCACTACACACGTGTGGGCAATATGTTGTTATTGACTCTATATAAAGAGCTCCACCCAGTGCTCTGGACGACACGGGGGCATGGCTTCAAGGCTGCAGGAGAGCAGAGTAGAGGCTGGAGTGGTGGCAGTGCCTTGGACAGAGGCCCAGAGGACAGCTGTGCGGACAGAGGCCCAGAGACAGAGACTGGCTTGCTGCATGCAGACTCACTCTGAGTGAACGGGATTCTAGTACCTGACCTGCCACCATGGATATAAAGTTGGGTATAATGCTTTGACCCCAAGAACATTCTACTGTTATCTCTTTGGTCACATTGAATCCATAGTGAACCTGCCTGGGGCTGAAACCCTTTGGCAAGACAGTCATCTGGTGCTCTTCACATTGCCCCATGGGAACTGGGACTCAGAGAACCAGCTGAAGAAAAATGCTGATCCAAAAGCTACTGCTATTGCTGTATGTAATACAAAGTTCCCTATCTCTGACAGAAAAGTCTTACATCTTCAGCCAACATCCATGAAACTGTAGCAGGCTGCAAGTAAGGTAAAATCTTAAGACTTTTCATGGTTCTTAAAGTTGACCTTTCATATTGGTTTCCTCTTTTTCCATTTGTTTCTCCTGACTCATATTTCATCAACTATTAATACACTCATTTTCAAAGCACTTTTACAAGCAGTACCATTTGACCTTCAAACATCCTTAAGAGGCATTTGCTATTCTCATTTATTGAGGAAGACACAAACCCAGGAAGTTTAAAAGACAAAACTAAGATCAACCTAACAAATCTGGCACAGGACAGTAACCTGAGTCTAGGTCTAACTTCTAACTTGTTAACATGTGATTGCTTCTTAAAAGACAGATACTGACATGCTGTACATATATTCTTTGAGACAGCAGGGAGATTAATTACCTACTCACATAAGATGGCAAACTACTTATGTGGTAATACATTAAAAAATGGCAATGAATAAAACTGAGTACACAAATTAAGTACATGAAAAAAATTAAAATGTATGTATTTTAGACTTTTTATTATATGACATTTGAATACTTATGTAACAAAACTAGATTCTGCTATCACACTAATATAGCCCATTTATTTTAATGTACATTATTTATGTACAAAGAAAGATATTTGAACAACATACAAAGATGTTTTCCTCATAACCAGTATTTTCCATTTTTGCAGTAATCAAGAATGCTCTAAGCAAACTCCATTAATATGAAAAGGTTCCAGATAATTTCAAATTTCCTGTACAATTCCTTTTCAGGAGGTAGGGTAAGAACCTTTTACTATTGGTTTTTTCCTCTATAATTTAAGCAAAAACACTCAAAGGGCAGTCTGTATACAAGTTTGTTAGGCTATTATAACTCATACCTTACCATTTTCAGGAAGTCTGAAAAAGAAAAAAAAAATCAAAGCCTCTGAGGGTATAAGACTGCATTTGTATTCTCTATATATAGCTAGAGAAACACCAAATTATGTAAAAATATCTGATTTTAAAAGCCGTATGTCCCCAAGTAGGATACATCTAACTGAATCAATTAACCAATACTGATCTATGATTCAGAGTTCTAATACTTATAAATTACTAAATCTATTACTCCTTAGTACATATCCACCTTCAAGTTCACTAATTACAAAATTTCTCTTCTAAAGATTAAATTTCACAAATACAAGTAAAATGATTGTGACTAAATAATTAAAAATTTACCCTTAAGAAAACTCCAGAAAAATGAAGAACACAAAATATTAAAAAGTATAATGAAACTGAATACATTAAATTTTAACTCAATTATCACCATTGCACTTACTGTGTAAGTTATAGCTGCCAACATTCCAATCAAGGTCAAAGAACTAATAGAGAAAGATAATGCAGCTAATCCATCTGCAAAGGAAGAAAAACTCTGTTAAAAATATACATATATACTATTCAAATATTGATATTCAACAAATCAATATAAAAATTGGGTTTCTTATAAACATTCTGAAGGAATGAACCCAACATGTATTACCCCATCCCTGAAGTGCCAGCTCTAAGGGGAGAAAAAGACTTTTTAAAGGGCTCTTTACAAATTGATGTGTAAAAGAACTTTCCGACTAAAATTTTATTTCCTTCATATCTTAAAAATTAAAAAGGAAAATGAATGCCTAATTATTGAGCCTAATAAGAAATCAGCAAAATATGAGATGATCAAAAGGTGGCAAAAAGAGTCTAGGCCTTTCTAAACATAGACCTTGAGAAATGACATTACACAGGAAAGCCAATGGCCTGGATTTTTTTCTTCCCTCTTCCCTCAGTCTTGATACTTCTAGTTTCTTTGTTCTTGATTTTCAAATGAGTTTTCACTATGTAGCCTAAAACTAAAATCGTAAAAGAGTTTATTTCATTCTTAATCTTAAAAGGAGCTAGCCTGCCCACTTGGCAGAAAAAGAAAAAGCAAGCACAAACAAAAAACAGATTCAAACATAATACCAAACGGGAATACTATGTTAACAATTTAAGATTTAGGAAATGATTCAAAGGCCAGCAAAAGAGTGAGAGGCAGGAGTAACACTTGCAAATAAATAAACCAGATTACACAACCAAATTCAAATGCAAAAATTTGAATATTCCTAAAATGGGAATAATACTAACTTTTCTAGTTTTAATATATTTGACCTGTTTTTATCTAGTTTAAATGCAGGTTGCAGGTTCTGTGTAACCAAATATAATTTTTGATTAATTTAATGTATCAATATTAATTTTTTCATGAATAATAAAATTAGAATCATCTATCTTCTGAAAACCCATGTCTCAGTTTTATATACTGGAAGGAAGCATATTAACAAATTCAGAAATATTGAAGGCAAATTTTTAAGCCTTAATTTTTAAAAACTGTAAAACCAGTTTTTAAAATCAAATCAAAGACATTTGATTGCTGTTATTTTCTTGATACTAACTGGAAGTAAAAGATGGTCATATAACTAGGAGAGGTCTGGCATTTGGCTGATAGCAGTTTTAAGATACTGCCACTTATAAAATATATCCCAAAATAAGAGATATAAAAATGTGGAAAATACAATCTTAGAATTGATAAAAATGGAGTATTATGCTAACATATTTGGCCAATTGAAAAAATTAATATCACTAATAATGGTAAGTGAATGTACTCTAGGATATGGTGTTGAAGATATCAGTTCAAAAAGAATAAGGTTAAGACTAAAGAGATTAAGATTATAGAAATCAGAATGATGCTACCTATATAATCACTGATTCAAGTTATACTAATACTCAAACATTAGTATCCCTTTAATGTTTAGGGCAGAATA
>JAVSCE010009822.1:0-68888 GCA_032199065.1 Smutsia gigantea
AAATGATAGGGGTTCAACCATCAGGATGAGATAGAAAAGAAAAGAAGCATCTCGAGTTAAGATTTATTCAGAAAGTAGAATCAGCAGGACTTGGCCATTAATTAGATATGGGGTTTGGGGATGAGAAAGGGGAGAAGGTAAGGTTGTAGGTACTGAGGTTGTCTTACAGGCAAACTGAGGTGCCAGGTGGTGGCACAACCCTCTGTAAGCCCCAGAATACAGACATACGAACAGAGAAAGGAAGAATGATCATTTCAGCTTTGGGCATGTCAACACCTCAGGTGTGCTAGGAAGCAAATGGAATCACTTGTTGGAAAATTCACAGCATTATTGTGCGAATTTAACAAGGCACTAAAGCCAAAAGATACGGTAAATCATATAACACTGTACAAATATGTAAAATAGCATTTTAAACAACTTGTGGGCTTTTTTCCCCCGTGTTTTCTTTAATATTCTGATTTTGGTAAGGTAAGAAATGATTAACAGGCATAATTATTGTTCTGTAAAACCCTCATTTGGAGTATAATAGCAGATAAGACACTGCAAAACCAGTGATAAAGGCAGGAAGTAAGAGACCTAGAAGATGGGGAATAGTAAGTGGTTGTTTTAGGGCTCCTTGGAAGAATAATGTGTCTTCAACCAGAATATGATGTTTTTTGTAGTTTAGACCTACACTGTGCAGGATGGTAGCAACTAGCTACGTGTGACTATTGAGTTCTTAAAACGTCACTCATCAAACTAGAACTTAATGAAGTGAAAAAGATACACAAGAGTCCAAAAGTTTAATATAAAAAAAGGAATGGCACATATTATTAACATGGATTTCACCTGTTGTCTTCCATGTATGTGGCTCACATTTGTGTGTCACATTATGTTTCTATTTCTCAGTGCTGGTATAGAACATGACTATGAAATTGATGGCTACTGAATCCCTTGGTTCTTGCATCTCACTTTACACGTCTTCCCCTTTGTCACATGGACGGGCTTGCCCAAGATTTCTAGTTCCATCTTGGTTCCCTTCCTTGTTCACTGTTTAACACCAGGAAGTGTCAGTAATGGGAGGAGATGGTCTATGACTTGCTGAATTCTCTTGGACAGATCTTCCCACACAGCCTGTCCCTTGACTTGTCTGTCACCCTAAGTATCTCTTGAAATTGGGTCCAGATGATTAGGGTGGGAAGGAACCCTTAAGATAACCTAACAATCCACCCTTCATCTATGGATGAAAAATCCAGAGGTCTAGAAATACCAGTAAGTGCGCCTAAATTATGTTTTTCAGCTACCCAGCACTTTCCCTCCAAATGGACCCAGTTGACCTAAAGTGAAGTTTTGTCTTCAAAGACAAGCATTTGCACAAAGATGTGGGAGGAGATTCAATCCTGATTTGAATACTTCTTTGGAGATGATGGGAGAGAAGTTCTTCTGTTTCATAAAGTGAGTAGGAGGGCAGGTCACCAGGAAAGAGTTTGCTCAGAAGAGGAGAAACTAATAATTTGCAAAGTGTGGGAGGGATTTAGGGGGGAAAAAACATGGGAAAGTGGACAGGGAGTCAACAAGAGATGCATAAAAGTTTTCCAAGCAGCAGTCAAGCCTTTGTCTCTAATCATGCATCAGAGTAAGTAGGAGTTCAAATAGAAAATGTTATAAAAAGAAGCATGTAGGAGACTTACTGTCCTGTGTTCCCTCCCTTAGAAATCACTGGCATGGGCTAGTAGCAGTTAATTTCATTATAGACTAGGAAAACGTGACACTTCTCTGATTTACCAGTTGTTCAATATCATAATCAGACCACATTTCCTATGGCCAAGGGACTTTAAAAATACAGGGTGTGGTCATTTCCTAGAGCTGTTGTAACAAGGTACCACAGACTAGGGGGTTAAAACAACAGAAATTATTGTCTCACAATTTTGGAGAGTAGAACTGAAATCAAGGCATTAACAGAGCCATGTTCCCTTTGAAACCTATAGGGAGCTATTTTTCCTTGCTTCTTCCCATCTTCCCATGGGCCACTGGCCATTCTTGGAATCTCTGCCTTGTAGTGGCGGCACTTCAAACTCTGCCTCTGTCATTACATAACTTTCTTCCCCCCATGTGTATTTCTGTGTCTTTTCTCCTCTTATAATGACACCAATCATATGGGATGATAAAGGGTCCACCCTACTCCAGTAGGACCTTATCTTAAATATTAGAACTTCAACAGCCCTATTTCCAAACAGGGTCATGTTGTGAGGTCCTGGGGATCTGGACTTCAACATACCTTTTTGGAGGATATAATTCAACCATAACATAGGGTATTCCGCCTTTGTATATGTATTATATTTAATAAAAGTTTTCCTAGGACTTTGACTCCAAGCGCAATGCTACAAACCCATTTCTCCTTCCTCCTCCCTGCCCAGCAGAACTATGAAATCTGCAAACAACAAACAAGGCAACGAAAGGAGAACTCTGAAAGGAAGAAGGAGGCGAGATGGCTCGGGGCCCAGAACTGAGGAAAAACACAGCAGCCTGTGTCTGACATTCCCCCACCCAACAGAAAACGACGACTCAGACCTAACATTTTCTGACCTCCAACTAGCAAAGAAGACAGTCGAGGTGGGCTAATTCCTCCTTCAGAGCAGACAGACAATGCCAGATAAACTTCCAGCACCACAAAAAAGGGGAACCAGTTGGGAACTCCAAGAACAACAAATGGCCAATAGAAGCACTCTCATTCCTGGCCGGGCCTGAGACTCGCCTCTCTGACCAAAAGATACTGAGGGGGCCCAGAAGCACCAAGAGATACCTCCCTAAGCCTGAGACTCCTCTCCTCCATCCACAGACACAGAGATGAACAGTGGCCATTGAGGGAGATCCTGCCACAGTAAGCTCCTGGCCCAAGAATTAGTCTCTGTCTCCCACAGATGGAATAATACTCTCACTCCAGGAGCCTGTCCAGGAAAACCTCTTTGACCTCAAGAGCCTGACACTTCCCTCCGCAACTGAGAGAAATGTGGGTTCAGGACAGAGAAAGCCCTGCCACCTCTTAGGCAACATCAGTAAGGCCCAGTGGGGTCCCAGAGGCACCAGATAAACCAAGCAGACTAAACTGACACTACAGACACTTGAAAAATTGAATAGTTATTGGAACCACAGCCCACAAGCATAAGCCAGGGCCTGTAGGGCAAACCTAAATACAATGACTGCATGCTAAAATAAAAGATTTAAATAGGACCCAGAGTTTTTTAACATAACAGACAAAATGCCCAGGGCAAAATTTTTAAAAATCACCTGTCATACCGAGAGCCAAGAAAATTACAATTTGAGTGAGAAAAGATAATCAAATGATGCCAATGCTGAAGTGGATGTTGAGAATATCTGACACGGATTTTAAAGCAGCTGTCATAAAAATGCTTTCACAATCAAATACAGATTTCCCTAAAATGAATAAAAAAAAAACCAAAAACAGAAAATCTCAGCAAAGAAAGAGAAGTTAGTTAAAAAGTACCAAATGGCTATTGTAGAACTGAAAAATACAATAATAGAAATTAAGAAAAATCAATGCATGGGCTTAACAGCAGAGTGAAGATGACATAAAATAGAGTCAGTGAATATGGGGACATTCAATGGGATTTTTGCAATCTGACAACATATAACTTGTAAAAAAATGGAGAAAACCTAAGAATCTGTGGGGCAGTAACAAAAGATTCAACACTGGCATTATCACAGTACCAGAAAGAAAAGAGTGAGACTAAAAGATGATTCAAAGAAACAGTAGCTGAAATCTTTCCTAATGCGGTGACACAAACCTATAGATTCCAGAAGCTATGTAAATCCCAAATAAGATAAACTCAAAGAAATCCGTGCCAATACGCATCATAATCAACATTCTGAAAATTAAGGATGAAGAAAACAACGTTAAAAGCAGCCAGAGGGAAACAACATATTACTTACAGGGAAATGCCAAATTGAATCATAAAAGGTTTCTCATCTGAACCCATGGAGCAGAAGCAAGTGGCACAACAATTTCCAAATCCTGAAAAAAGGACTCCAACCACAAATACCATATTTGGTTATATTAGTTTTCTAGAGCCACTGACTAGGGGGCTACAAATTACTACAAGCTGAGTAGCTTAGAACAGAAATGTATTCTCTCACAGTTGTTTTCTTTTTTGGGGGGGTGGGGGCAGAAAGCCAAAAATCAAGACGTCAGTAATGCTGTACTGCTCCTTCTGGGCTTTAGGAGAGAATTCATTCTTCTTCTCCCAGTTTCTGGGCTTCAGCCATTCCTGGCTTGGGGCTGCAGAACTCCAATCTCTTTCTTATTTTCACATGGCCTCCTCTCTCTCTCTTCTCTATTCTGTCTCTTATAAGGGATAAGAATAATTTTCACTGAATTTGGGGGCCACCTAAATAATCCAGAATGGTTTCACATCAAGATGCTCAACTTAACTACATCTGTAAAACGATTGTTTTCCAAATTAAGTCACATACACAGTTTCTGCGGATTAGGCTGTGGGTGTATCTTTGGGGACCGCCATTCAACCCACCACACTGGCAAAGCTATCTTTCAGGAATTAAGGGGGAATAAGGGCATTCTCAAATGAAGGGAAATGAAAAGACTTTCTTACTAGCAGACCTACCCTTAAAGACTGGCTGAACGAAGTTCTTCAAACAGTAATAAAATGAGAAAATAACCCTGAAGTATCCAGAAGGAAGAACCATGGGAAGACCAGAAATCTACAAACATACAATAAAGTGTCATTTTCCTCATGAGTTTTCTGACTCACATTTGGTGATTGAACGAAAATGTATACACCATCAGAGACTCAATACAATGATATTTAAAAGTGAGGAAGATAAAGGAACTGAAAAGCAATTGAGGTCTCCACAGTTCACTCAGTGTTGATACCAGCAGTCTGTGACCCAGGCACATGTATTTATTATATTGTAATACCCAGAGCAGCCACCTTGAAAACTACACAAAAAGAGGCACTCAAAAATGCCATAAATAAATCAAAATAGAATTCTAAAAATGTTCAAGAAACCCACAGGTAGGCAAGAAAAGAGAAACATGGGAAGGGAAACCAGAGGAGACCAAAAAAGATAGTAAATAAGTAAGTAAAGAAAATGGCAGATAATTCTACCATATCAATAACCACCTGAAATGTGAATGATTTAAATACATCAATCAGAAAGCAGACTGAAGAATGGATCTAAAGAATGGCCCAACCATGCACTGTTTACAAGAAACTCATTTCAAATTCAACACAGGTAGGTTGAAATTTTAAAAATGGAAGATCAGGCAAGCATCAATTTAAAAAATAATAAAAGAGCAGGAGTGAGTTTCTATGTGATAAAATTGTATAGAACTAAACACACACACACAAGATCACAAATACAACTGGGGAGATACAAATAAGACAGGTGGAGTGTATCAATATCAACATCCTGGTTGTAATATTGTCCTATAGTGTTGCCAAATATTTCCATTAGGGGAAACACCAAAACATGTATGGGATCAGTTATCTTGATGAAAATTTCCATTAGGAAAAGTTATCTAAAAACAAAGCAAACCTACAGAACTGAAATGAGTATTCTAGCTCAATTTTAGAGAAAAAGAGCAAGAACAGAGTTAGCATTCACATTCTCCCCTTTATTTAAAAAGTCATACAAATCATATTGCTCTATTTAACATTTATTTATTGTTTATATGATATATCACTAAAACTTTATTTTAAAACTAAGCCTTTTGATAATTAATCCCTGAAGAAAATAACATTATAAGGTATAAACATTTTCATATGAAATGAGTCATAGCAATATCAAATAGAGCCAAAAAAAAAAAGAGAGAGAGATTGAAAGATTGCTCAGCCTATGAGAGTTTCTCAGGTATTGAGGAGCATCTCAAATTCTGTTTTAATTGATTCAGGTCAAAACTCCTTACCTAGACTCACTGTAGAGTGATGGTTGCCGCACATGTGGATGAGTATCTTTCTTCACTGTGATGCACTGAAATACAGAGATCCATGTTTTACTCAATAAATGAGCCCAATTCCCTTTTTGCTCTGGGTATAATTCATGATTGAACACCATCTTCACTTCAAATCTAAATTAATGGGAAGCTAGTCATAGTTTTTCTTATGGATATTGGTCTGGTCTACATGGCAAGTAGTTTAATCTGTAATATCACTTGATGGATTTTGTCTCTTTAAATTACATTAATTACCCTATTTAAATTACCATATTAGCATAAGCATGTAACTAAAGATATTCTAAGGATGTAAACAAAATGAGCCCTGAGAAAAATGTGTGCTGTCATTACTAACAAAAATGTCTGCCTTCTGAAAATGTTACTTACAATAACAGAATGAATGAGATGTGATGAACAAAGAAATGATATCACAGTTGATTTACTAGACAGAAAAATTGTGGCACTCCATGTGCAGTGAGTCAGTGAATCCCGAGCCTTCTGATGCTATTTATTCCCAACAGAGCCTACAGTTCCAGAGGTTGCAGCCCTGAAACTCAACTAGAGCCACTGAACAAGAATGTTTAAGGGAGAGACGGGGAGTCTGCATTTATTTATTTTTCCTCTGGTTAATTCTGATGCTCTCGTGATCTACTGACAAAAGTTGGGGAAATCAATGTACTAAATCAGTGTCAGTGAATTTTTCTGGAAAGGTACAGTAGCTTATATTTTAGGCTCTGTGTGCCAAATGATTTCTCTTAAAACTATTCAACAATATTTTAGCTTAAAATTTTATGGGAACTGAAACTTGAATTTCGTATAACGTTCACATGTTATGAAAAATTCTCATTCGATTTTTTTTCAGCCTTTTAAAAATACAAAAACTATTTTCATCTCTCAAGCTGAAAAAAGAAAAAAATAGGTGGTAGGCAGGATTTGTCCTGCAGCCTTAATTGCTGAACTCTGTATGAAATTATTGATAATATTAATATGTCTTTTATGGGTAATGAGAATAATTTATTTTATATTACTTCAGATCTCCTAGGACAATTCAGCATTGATTATCTTTTTTTGAGTTAATATTGCTTAATATAGTTCAAAATCCTATGTAACTTGAAAGTTGAGAGTGGAAAAATTTGCAATGGCCCTGTCCCCATAAGCAGCACAGCACATGAAGGCAGTGTCCAAACTCTCTGAATAACAAATAAGTGGGGTTTGTGCCTAAATTAATCTGTTTGGCAATCATTAGTGACAAAATTTCTTTTAAAAATTCTGTCCAGTTTTCCATTTTATTTGTATAGTTGTAGTTACTATATGATGTATGATGTCCATTTAATGTCACATTTAAATGGTGTTGGGTTAATTTGAGTAACTTTTTAATTAAAGTAAACCAACGTGCTCTGTTTTATTGCCTAACAGAATAAATTGGGATGAGCATAAGGCATGAATATGAAAATACGGACCATCTGAAGATGATGACTCAAGTTCCTTCTCCGATATTATTTTCTCCTGATGATGTATAACTGAGGCCTTTAATTGTTCTGAAGAACTACTGAGTAGGGTTTCTGCTGTCTCTCCCTTTAAGCTACTTGGGATGGTATATCCTTTTCCTACTACATTCATATAACAATAACAATATTATACTCAGCAGTAATAGTTGTAGAACTTCATTTGGGTTCCCAGCCCAATGACAATGTGTGTAAGTATGTGGGAGGGGCCTTCCCACACATTATACCAAGCAATTCGCAAACACCAACAGGGTGTTGGAGAATTCTACTCAATTCTGATGCTGTCTGCCTGGAGGCAGCACCAGATTCCCAGGTTAAGGGCTCCATCCTACAAGATTGCTCTCCAGCCCCCGCTCCAGATGCTGCGCCTGACCTACCTACCGGCTACAGACTGGAGGTTCCCATGAACTCCCCCTTGGGTTCAATTAATTTGCTAGAGCAGCTCACATCGCTCAGGAAAACACGTTTACCAGTTTAATAAAGGATACAAATTAACAGCCAGATGAAGAGATACACAGGGCAAGGTCCCAAATGAAGGAGCGTCTGTCCTCCTGCAGCTTGGAACCTGTCTTGGTGGCACGTGGAGGAGTGCTGGTTCCCCAAGCATAGAAGCTCTCCCAGATTGAGCAGGATCCAAGAAAGCAGAGAGTCATCAGCTCTTCTCAGGGGTTTTTGGGAGGGTTTCACTGCACAGTTGTGACTGACTAAATTATTGGCCATTGGCCGATTCAGCCTCCAGCTGCTGCCCTTGGGTGGCGTCCAAAAGTCCCTCATTAACATGACGAGACACCCATTTCACCTCTAAGACATGTTTCCAGGAACTGTGGATGAAGACCAAATATACCTGGAAAAAATAGATTTGGTCATGTGTATGACCAAATATGTATTTCTTATGACTCATATTACACTACTCTAGATAAATATAGGTTAGAAAGTATTTAATCTTGAGAGAAGGGGCTCAAATCACCAAATGCAATCTAATCTACAGTTGAACAGTCCACACAAAAAATACAGATAAGTAAGGGTTTAGAGTTATTGAGGAGCTCTTTGGGTTTTTGTTAACGGAATTCCTATATGGAATCTAAAATTTCATTCAACGAGCACTACTGAAAGCCTGCTATGATTCAGACTGGGCTGTTACACTGAATAACACAGATAAGCTCTGCCTTGACACACCTTCCATTCTAAGGCAAAGAGTCAGAAAACAAGCAAACAATTAAATATGTTGTTTGTCACATGGTGATAAACGTTAATAAGATAACAGGGGGAAGGGACTATGGTATGGAGATAGCCACTCTATTCTATAGGGTGGTCAAGAAATAGATTCTGTGGAGGTGATATTTGAAAATAAAGAACCAAAGGAAGTGAGGGAGCAGGATAGATATGTAGAAGAGCATTCCCTCGCTGTGAAAATAGCAAACACAAAGGCCCAGTGATGGGAATGTGCTTGGAATGTACCAGGAACAGCAAGAAGGCCAACATGGGTAGAGAAAAGTGGGTGAGGAGAGAACTCCAGGACGAGTATTTTTCTCGTCATTGTTCACCGCTGTATTTATCTAGCACATAGTAGCTGCTAAATAAATATTTGCCTAATGAATGTACAAATGTGTAAGAACAGAGAGAAAGAAGAAGATATAGATCACATAGGGCCTCATAAGTCAATGTAAGAACTTTGGATTTTACTAAGAACTGCCCTTGAAGGGCTCCAAGCAGAGAAGCATCAGGACTGGCCTTGGATTCTTAAAGGCTTCCTAGATTTACAATGGATGAGACTGCAGGGGGCAGTCAGAAGCAGACAGAACTGGAAGAAGGCTGTTTCAATAATAAACAGCATCTGACAGTAGCATCAGCAGCCCCCATGCAACACTCATTTAAGATCTGAATTACAGTGATGTACAAAACCAGAGGGACTTTATATATTAAGTATGGAGTCAAGCCAAGCTATATGATAATTAATGAACTGGGGCTGAGTATTCCAGCTAGATTCTTGTGGGAGTGGGGGTATCGCTGACAAGCTCAGCTTCAGTGTTGGAAACATAGATTCTTCTTTTCTTGCTACCAGCAGTATTTTTCCTCCACAGCACAAGGTGCTCAAATGTGTGGGTATAAACTGGGGCATTGACCACTGCTTCTCTGATCAGGAGACCCATTCAGAAGAAAAAAATCATACATCAGAATGTTTCCCTTTCCCCAATGGATTAGCAGATAGAGAGCAAATATCTTTATTGAAATAATTCTTCCTTTCTGTCATTTGAGATAAGAAACTAGATGTTTGAGATGGAAACTAGATGTTTAAAGTTCTTGAAAGGGAAAAATTCCAAGTCCTTTTTAATAAGAGCTTATACTGTGCTTTCCTAACTGGCTTAGGATGGAAAATACTAAGTCATGGCTATTGATGAACATGTTTCCAAAAGCTGTGTGTACTTCCATTCTCAATGCAGGACGAAGAACACCACCACAGTGTGATTTGGCCACCATCCCGTAAGGTTTCAAGGAGCCGGTGCATTTTGTGATTGTTTAAGTCCCGTACAAGACCTCCCTGAGCAAAACTAGTTAAGCTTAGATTTTTTCTCATTATGGGATTGAGTGTGTGACAATGTATTGGTATACAGTATGATTTGGTTTGGAAAACACTGTTTTAGAAGACACATAACTAGAAAACTTCATTTTAGTCTTTGGTATACTTCACAAGGACAATAATACTTAACAATAGCCAACTTTTAAGGAATGTTCATTTGTGGCATTTAACAGAGCTATTATACTCTTGGGGTAAATATGAGAAAAATGGTAAATTGAAAAAAACCCAAAGCCATTTCACTATTATATGATTCTGGCAAGCTTCTCTTCATTTTTTTGGCCTCTAGCATTTCCACAGTATTGATGACAAGGCCACAAAAGAGGATAAAGAATCATGATTGAAAATATGGATCTTATTTAAACACTTAAAAATTCTAATTTCAGTACTCAGTATTCTGGCTGTTTTATTTTGTTTTAGAGTGTTTTTTATTTTTATTTTTTGGTGGCCAAAACACATGAATTTATTTAATGTGAAAACTGGTAAATTTGGGTGTTTCCATGTAAAAGGGTGTTGAGCTAGCCTCTTTGCCTTCCAACTAAAATATCTTTGAAGTTAGAAAAGCTTAGAATAATGTTGCAAATCAATTTAACTGATTTAAATCCAGCATCTAGAAGAAGTTTCAAACTATAAGGCTGCTGGAACTGGATGGAGAAAAACCTGAGTGCGATGTTTTACCCTGTGAGGCAGAACATCCCTTCCTGCTTAAAGGAATGGAAAGAATGGAGTAAATACTTCCTCCCTTTTCTGCTTTCCTCAACCAGACCTGGGGCAAAAAGAAAAATGAGCAACACTCTCCTGCATGATCCTGCTTTCTGATTTCCAAAGGAATACCCCTCAAGCATCTTTACAATCATACTGAAACTCTCACTGCCAGAACATAGCAGGATGGGGAGGAGGAAGGCGTCAGCATGGTGAAGAGTTGTGTCTAGCCTAGCAGTGGTGCCTTTTAGCCCCAGTCCTGAGAAACAAAGGCCTACAAAAGGAAGAGTCTGGTGGCACTATGCTACAGACTGAACTGTGACTCTCAAAATTCGTATGTTGAAGCCCTCACGATGGTACATGGAGATGGGGCCTTCAGGGAGGTAATTAAGATTAAATGACGTCAATGGGGTTGGTGGGGGGGACCTGATGAAGGGGGTAGTTTAATCACCATAATATTGCAAATGTAATTGTAGATTAATGATACCAAAATAAACTATTAAAAAAAAAGATTAAATGACGTCATAAGAGTAGAGCTGCGATCCAATAGGATTAGCGTTCTGATAAGAAGAAACATCAGAGAGCTCCTGCCTGCTCTTGCTCTCTGTCCCCCTCCCCCACCATGTGAGGATACACTGAGAAGGTGGCTATTTGCAAGCCAGGAAGAGAGCTTTTATCAGAAATCAAGTCATTTGGCACCTAGATCTTGGATGTTTAGCCTCCAAAACATAAAAGAAACTAAACTTTTGTTTCAAGCTACCCAGTCTGTGGCTTTCTGATCCAGCAGCCAAGCAGACTATATGCATTATACACAGGGAATCGCCTTTTGTCACGTGTCCATCACTTTCTCCTGGCAAGGAGCCAGGCAACGGTGGCAGGAATGGGCTCCAGCTCTAAGTGAATCCCTGTTAAGCATTATAAAAATTTATTGAATAACATTAAACAATACCACAACAGATAGGGAGTACAGCCATGTTCATGAATACAAGATGTAATATCGTCAAGATATTAGTTCAAATTCTCCAAAAAAGAGGCAACGAGATTTTCTAGAGTTCAAGAACCTGTTTCTAAAAGTTATATGGCAGAGCAACAGACCAAGATACTCACAAGGAACACTCAGGAGGTTTCAAAAAAAAGAATAATTAGGAGGATTTGCTCTACATGATATGAAGACTTGTTTTATAGCAGTAACTTATTACTAAATAAGCAATCCACCAAAAGGAAAAATACACAAGGGAAATCTACAAACACTAAGAGGTGAAAACTGTAAATTTTTTATCAAAACTTTTAGGCCACAGCCAAAGTAGGAAATTAATAGCTTTATATGCACACAGCAGAAAATAAAAAATACTGAAGAAAAAAAAAAAGAACAATGAAGGAGGTTGGGAAAAGAGCAATAAAGCAAATCCAGAAAGTAAAGAAAGACAGTAATAATAAAGTGAAATAAATAAGTAAATAAAATACACAAAAATGATAGAGAAAATCAATAAAATGAAAAGCTAGAACCATGAAAACCTTAATGAAATAGAGTGCTGAAAAGAGGTCTTCAAATACTTCTTTCACATATGAATATGATCCAAAGTTAATTAAGAAGAGATAAAGATAGATGGATGGATGATAGAGCAAAATCTTCTAGCTAATATAATCAACAATGCTGTGAAAAAAAAGTCATGAATAAGCAGGATTTATACCAGTAATTCAAGAAAATTCCCACATCTGGAAATCTATTCATGCATTACACCATATTAGGGAACTAAGGAAGGAAAATTGTACGATTAATTCAATAGTTGCTGAAAAAGTTACGGTAAATATTCACCATTTTTTATTAAAATACTCAGAAGACTCGAAATAGGGTGAAACTTCCTACATTTGTACACTTCTATATACGTAAAAAACTGTAATAAACATAGTACCAAATGGAAAAACTATAGACACATTCCAGTTAAAATTTTACTCAGGAAAGTCACTATGTCTTGCCAATGGGTTTCAGCCCCAGACAAGTTCACTATGGATTCAATGAGACAAGGAGCAACAATGGAATGTTCTTGGGCTGAAAGGGTTTACACCCAACTTTATTCCCACGGTGGCAGGTCAATCACTAGAATCCCATCCACTCAGAGCGAGTCTGCATGCGCAAGCCGGTCTCTGCCTCTGGGCCTCTCTGCCCCCGCAGCCTTCTCAGTCTCTGTCCTCGGCACTGCTACCACTCCAGTCTCTGCTCTCTGGCAGCCGTGCAGCCAGGTCACTGTGTCACCCAGAGCACTGGGAAGAACTCTTTATATAGAGTCAATAGTAACCTATTGCCCACACATGTGTAGTGAGCTAGCCGACCAGGGTGAGGTGAGAATCCTGGCCATAGAAACCTTCACTTTATCCACACATGAATACCAACAATAGGACTTAAAGTCTTGTCTGACAGTATATGCAAAGCAAAAGAAATAAGGTGTAACATTTTCCAGATATGATTACCTCCATTGAAATACAAATGAATCAATAAACATTAAAATTATTAACAGAGTACAGCCAGACAGTTAAATATAAAGTTATTCCTCTATATCAGTAATAACCAAATAAGTAACAAAATATAGATTATAGATAATATAAGGAAAAATAAGATGCCACTCAAAGTAGAATTAAAAATACAAAATTCTATCAGGATGTGGATAAAGTGAAGATTCCCATGGCCAGGTTTCTCACCTGGCCCTGGTTGACTAGCTCACTACACACATGTGGGCAATACTTCTGACTCCATGTAAAGAGCTCTGCCAGTGCTTTGGGCAACACAGTGGCATGGCTGCAAGGCTGCAGGAGAGCAGAGAGGAGACTGTAGTGGTGGCAGCACCGAGGACAGAGGCCCAGAGAACAGCTCTGCAGGCAGAGAGACCCAGAGGCAGAGACCAGCTTGCTGCATGCAGACTCATTCTGAATGAACGGGATTTTAGTGATTGACCTGCCACCATGGAAATAAAGTTGGGTATAACCCTTTCACCCCAAGAACATTCTACTGTCATTTCTTTGGTCACCTTGAATCCATAGTGAACTTGCCAGGGGCCGAAACCCATTGGCAACACAAGGATCAAAATGGAAAACACAAACCATTCTTTGTTTTGAAAATGGAGGGCATCAAAGATGTGAATTTGTTTCAAAAATGATAGAAGAGCTAAAAAGCAGAATGGGACAGTGAGCCGACCCAGAGATGAGCAGCAGAAAGAATGCAAAGTGTTACAGTGGAGCCCAGAGGCCAGGATTACCAGGCAGTTGCTGGAACCAGGGTGGGTCTGTCCAATGGGAACTGGACTTGTGGAGGAAATGGAGGAAGTAACTATGGCTTGTCGCTTTCTCCTGACCTCTTATCTCCCACCACAGCTTCCAATCAACTCAACCAGTGGGACACAAGGTGGTACAGGAGCTTGGAGAACACAGCCTCTCTACCTAGGATGGCAGCTCCTACTAGGTGGACCCACTTCCACAACTTTTGCCTCCAGGTGATACGAATACCCTGCTCTGATGGGCCCATCAAAACTATCTCTTCTTCCTTAACCCTACCAATGAGTCTATAAATAAACCCTTCATTAAACTTTTCTTTTCTATTTTTTATTAAGGTACTGTTTATATACACTCTTGTGAAGGTTTCACATGAAAAAACAATGTGGTTACTATATTCACCCATATTATCAAGTCCCCCCCTTACCCGATTGCAGTCACTGTCCATCAGTGTAGTAAGATGCCACAGATTCACTATTTGCCTTCTCTGTGCTACACTGTTTTCCCCGTGACCCCTCACACCATGTGTACTGAACATAATACCTCTCAATCCCCATCTCCCTTCCTCCCCACCCGCCCTTCCACTACCCTCCCCTTTGGTAACCACTAGTCCCTTCATGGAGTCTGTGAGTCTGCTGCTATTTTGTGCCTTCAGTTTTGCTTCATTGTTATATTCCACAAATGAGGGAAATCATTTGGCATTTTTCTTTCTCTGAATGGTTTACTTCACTGAGCATAATATCCTCCATTTCCAACCATGTTGTTGCAAATGGTAGGATTTGTTTCTTTCTTATGGCTGAATAGTATTCCATTGTGTATAGGTACCACCTCTGCTTTATTCATTCATCTATTGATGGACACTTATGTTGCTTCCATATCTTGGCTATTGTAAATAGTGCTGTGATAAACATAGGGGTGCATATGTCTTTTTTAATCTGAGAACTTGTATTCTTTGAGTAAATTCCTAAGAGTGGAATTCCCAGGTCAAACGGTATTTCTTTTTTTTATAATATAATTTATTTTATTATCATTAATCTACAATTACATGTGCAATATTATGTTTATTGAACTACCCTTCATCAGGTCCCCCCCACCAACCCCATTACAGTCACTGTCCATCAGCATAGTGAGATGCTATAGAATCACTACTTGCCTTCTCTGAGTTGTACTGCCCTCCCCGTACCCCGCCAACATTACATCTGCTAATCGTAATGCCCCTTTTTCCCTCTTATCCCTCCCTTCCCACCCATTTTCCCCAGTCCCTGTCCCTTTGGTAACTATTAGTCCGTTCTTGGGTTCTGTGAGTCTGCTGCTGTTTTGTTCCTTCAGTTTTTTTCTTTGTTCTTATACTCCACATATGAATGAAATCATTTGATACTTGTCTTTTTCGGCTTGGCTTATTTCACTGAGCATAATACCCTCTAGCTCCATCCATGTTGTTGCAAATGGTAGGATTTGTTTTCTTCTTATGGCTGAATAATATTCCATTGTGTATATGTACCACATCTTCTTTATCCATTCATCTACTGATGGACACTTAGGTTGCTTCCATTTCTTGTCTATTGTAAATAGTGCTGCAATAAACATAGGGGTGCATCTGTCTTTTTCAAATTGGGCTGCTGCATTCTTAGGGTAAATTCCTAGGAGTGGAATTCCTGGGTCAAATGGTATTTCTATTTTGAGTTTTTTGAGGAACCTCCATACTGCTTTCCACAATGGTTGAACTAATTTGCAGTCCCACCAGCAGTGTAGGAGGGTTCCCTTTTCTCCACATCCTCGCCAACATTTGTTGTTGTTTGTGTTTTGGATGTTGGCCATCCTCACTGGTGTGAGATGATATCTCATTGTGGTTTTAATCTGCATTTCTCTGATGATTAGCAATGTGGAGCATCTTTTCATGTGCCTGTTGGCCAACTGAATTTCTTCTTTAGAGAAGTGGCTATTCATGTCCTCTGCCCATTTCTTAATTGGATTGTTTGCTTTCTGTTTGTTAAGGTGCATGAATTCTTTATATATTTTGGATGTCAACCCTTTATCAGATACATTTTTTATGAATATATTCTCCCATACTGTAGGATGTCTTTTTCTTCTACTGATGGTGTCCTTTGCTGTACAGAAGCGTTTCAACTTGATATAGTCCCACTTGTTCATTTTTGCTTTTGTTTCCCTTGCCGGGGGAGATATGTTCATGAAGAAGTTGCTCATGTTTATGTCCAAGAGATTTATGCCTATGTTTTTTTCTAAGAATTTTATGGTTTCATGACTTACATTCATGTCTTTGATCCACCTTGAGTTTACCTTTGTGTATGGGGCTAGACAGTAGTCCAGTCTCATTCTCTTACATGTAGCTGTCCAGTTTTTCCAACACCAGCTGCTGAAGAGGCTGTCATCTCCCCATTGTATATCCAAGGCTCCTTTATCAAATATTAATTGACTGTATATGTTTGGGTTAATGTTTGGATTTGCTATTCTGTTCCACTGGTCTGTGGGTCTGTTTTTGTGCCAATACCAAATTGTCTTGATTACTGAAGCTTTGTAGTAGAGCTTGAAGTCAGGGAGTGTAATTCCCCCTGTTTTATTCCTCCTTCTCAGGATTGCTTTGGCTATTCGGGGTCTTTTGTGGTTCCATATGAATTTTAGAATTATTTGTTCCAGTTCATTGAAGAAAGCTGTTGGTATTTTGATAGGGATTGCATTGAACCTGTAGATTGCTTTAGGTAGTATAGCCATTTTGACAATATTTATTCTTCCTAGCCAAGAGCATGGGATGGATTTCCATTTGTTAGTGTCCTCTTTAATTTCTCTTAGGAGTGTCTTGTAGTTTTCAGAGTACAGGTCTTTCACTTCCTTCGTCAGGTTTATTCCTAGGTATTTTATTCTTTTTGATGCAATTGTGAATGGAATTGTTTTTCTGATTTCTCTTTTTGTTAGTTCATCATTATTGTATAGGAAAGCAACAGATTTCTGTGTGTTAATTTTGTATCCTGCAACTTTGCTGAATTCAGATATTAGTTCTAGTAGTTTTGGAATGGAGTCTTTAGGGTTTTTTATGTACAGTATCATGTCATCTGCAAATAGTGACAATTTGACTTCTTCTTTACCAATCTGGATGCCTTGTATGTCTTTGTTTTGTCTGATTGCTGTGGCTAGGACCTCCAGTACTATGTTGAATAACAGTGGAGAGAGTGGGCATCCCTGTCTTGTTCCCGATCTTAGATGAAAAGCTTTCAGCGTCTCACCATTAAGTATGATGTTAGCTGTGGGTTTGTCATATATAGCCTTTATGATGTTGAGGTACTTGCCCTCTATACCCATTTTGTTGAGAGTTTTAATCAGGAATGGATGCTGATTTTTGTCAAATGCTTTTTCAGCATCTATGGAGATGATCATGTGGTTTTTGTTCTTTTTGTTGATGTGGTGGATGATGTTGATGGATTTTCGAATGTTGTACCATCCTTGCATCCCTGGGATGAATCCCAATTGATCATGGTGCATGATCCTCTTGATGTATTTTTGAATTCGGTTTGCATATTTTGTTGAGTATTTTTGCATCTACGTTCATCAGGGATATTGGTCTGTAATTTTCTTTTTTGGTGAGGTCTTTGCCAGGTTTTGGTATTAGAGTGATGCTGGCTTCATAGAATGAGTTTGGCAGTATTCCCTCCTCTTCTATTTTTTGGAAAACTGAGGAGAATCGGTGTTATTTCTTCTCTATATGTCTGATAGAATTCAGAGGTGAAGCCATCAGGCCCGGGGGTTTTGTTCTTGGGTAGTTTTTTGATTACCAATTCGATTTCGTCACTGGTGATTGGTCTGTTTAGTTTTTCTGTTTCTTGCTTGGTCAGTCTTGGAAGGTTGTATTTTTCTAAGAAGTTGTCAATTTCTTCTATGTTTTCCAGCTTGTTAGCATATAGATTCTCATAATATTCTCTTATGATTCTTTGTATTTCTGTGGGGTCCGTCGTGATTTTTCCTTTCTCATTTCTGATTGTGTTTATGTGTGTAGATTCTCTTTTTCTCTTAATGAGTCTGGCTAGGGGTTTATCTATTTTGTTTATTTTTCAAAGAACCAGCTCTTGGTTTTATTGATTTTTTCTATTGTTTTATTCTTCTCAATTTTATTTATTTCTTCTCTAATCTTTATTATGTCCCTCCTTCTGGTGACTTTGGGCCTCATTTGTTCTTTTTCCAATTTCAGTAATTGTGTCTTTAGACTCTTCATTCTGGGAATGTTCTTCCTTCTTTAAATAGGCCTGGATTGCAATATACTTTCCTCTTAGAACTGCCTTTGCTGCGTCCCACAGAAGTTGTGGCTTTGTGTTGTTGTTGTCATTAACCTCCATATATTCTTTGATTTCTGTTTTGATTTGGTCATTAACCCATTGATTAATTAGGAGAGTGTTGTTATGTCTCCATGTATTTGTGAGCCTTTTTGATTTCTTCCTAAAATTTATTTCTAGTTTTATACCTCAGTGATCTGAGATGTTGGTTGGTAGGATTTCAATATTTTTGAAATTACTGAAGTTCTTTTTGTGGCCTAGTATGTGGTCTATTCTGCAAAATGTTCCATGTGCACTTGAGAAGAATGTGTATCCTGTTGCTTTTGGGTGTAGAGTTCTGTAGATGTCTGTTAGGTCCATCTGTTCTAGTGTGTTGTTCAGTGCCTCTGTGTCTTTACTTATTTTCTGTCTGGTTGATCTGTCCTCTGGAGTGAGTGGTGTGTTGAAGTCTCCTAAGATGAATGCATTGCTGTCTATTTCCTCCTTTAATTCTGTTAGTATTTGTCTCACATATGCTGGCGCTCCTGTGTTGGGTGCATATATATTTATAATGGTTGTATCTTCTTGTTGGACTGACCCCTTTATCATTATGTAATGTCCTTCTTTATCTCTTGCTACTTTCTTCGTTTTGAAGTCTATTTTGTCTGATACAAGTACTGCAACACCTGCTTTTTTCTCCTTGTTGTTTGCATGAAATACCTTTTTCCATCCCTTCACTTTTAGTCTGTGTATATCTTTGGATTTGAGGTGAGTTTCTTGTAGGCAGCATATCGATGGGTCTTGCTTTTTTATCCATTCTGTTACTCTGTGTCTTTTGATTGGTGCCTTCAGTCCATTTACGTTTAGGGTGATTATTGATAGATATGTACTTATTGCCATTGCTGGCTTTAGATTCGTGGTTACCAAGGGTTCAAGGGTTGCTTCTTTACTATCTAACAATCTACCTTAACTTTCTTGTTAAGTTATTGTAAACCCTGTCTGATGTTTCTTTATTTCTCTCCCTTCTTATTCCTCCTCCTCCATTCTTTCTATAATAGGTGTTTTATTCTTTGCCTTTAGTTAGTATTTGGATGGTCTGCTTTCTTTGCTATGATTTTATTTTCTCTGTTGACATCTTTTTAGCCTTAGGTGTGCTTCCATCTAGAGCAGTCCATTTAGGATATCCTGTAGTGGTGGTTTATGAGAGGCAAACTCTCTCAACTTTCGTTTGTTTGGAAATTGTTTAATCCCTCCATCATATTTAAATGATAATCGTGCTGGATACCATATTCTTGGTTCAAGGCCCTTCTGTTTCATTACGTTAAATATATCATGCCATTCTCTTCTGGCCTGTAAGGTTTCTGTTGAGAAGTCTGATGATAGTCTGATGGGTTTTCCTTTGTAGGTGATCTTTTTCTCTCTCTAGCTGCCTTTAATACCCTGTCTTTAACTTTGATCTTTGCCATCTTAATTATTATGTGTCTTGGTGTTGTCTTCCTTGGGTCCCTTGTGTTGGGAGATCTTTGGGCTTCGGTGGACTGTGAGACTATTTCCTTCCCCGGTGAGGGAAAGTTTTCAGCAATTATTTCTTCAAAGACACTTTCTATACCTTTTTCTCTCTCTTCTTCCTCTGGTACTCCTATAATGCGAATATTGTTCCGTTTGGATTGGTCACACAGTTCTCTTAATATTCTTTCATTCCTAGAAATCCTTTTATCTCTCTCTGCCTCAGCTGCTCTGTACTCCTGTTCTCTGTTTTCTATTCCATTAACAGTGTCTTGCATCTCATCCATTCTGCTGTTAAGCCCGTCGATCGCTTGTCTGATTTCTGCATTGTCTTTCCTCACTTCCCTCACTTCCTCCCTCAGCTCTTGCACATTTCTCTGTAGGTCCATCAGCATGGTTATGACTTTTATTCTGAATTCTTTTTCAGGAAGACTGTGCATTTCCATCCCTTCAGACTCCCTCTCTGGGGTTGTCTGGTTGATTTTGGTCTGAACCATATTCCTCTGTCTTTTCATGGCTATAGAATTGGTCACTGGTAGTTTCCACGTATGTCAGCTGGGCTCTTTAAGACTTTAAAAAGAGAAAAAAGAAGGAAAGAAAAAATAGAAAAAAAGAAAGAAAATAAAAAACAAAAAACAAAACAAAACCAAAAAACGCCCACCGGGAGTAGATTCTGTGGGAATGCTGTAGGTGGCGCTATTGCCCCACTATTCCGCAGCCGTGGCTGTGCCACTCCGCAGGGCCCTTTCTCGCTCTGGCAGGGGTAGGAACGAATAGGAGGCTGTTGATCTCAGTGAGAAGTGTAAGTATGGCTATGCTTCCCCAGTCGCCAGCTAAGGCGTCTGAAACTCCCCAGGACTCCCAGCCTGCTGGGCTGAGTATGCTGGGGCGATCCGGCTCCTCCGCTGGGCTTTTGTCTCTTTAAGACTGTTAAAGAAAGTGCGCGCTTTTTTTTTCCTTCCCGGGAGCCAGCTGCAAGCACCCTGGTGTTTTCCCCGCTCAGATCCTGCCCCTCTGTCTCTCCAATCTCCGCTGCACTGAGCAATGTGGGTCAGCGCTCCCCGCCCAGATCACCGGGGCTGGCTACTTCGCGGGGTGTACTTCCACTCCCTCCCGGCTCTGAATCCTCTCCTCCTGCCGGTGCGCTGGGGTGGGGGAGTGCTCGGGTCCCGCCGGTCGCGGCTCCGTATCTTACCCACCTCTTGGGGTGCTGAGTTCTCTCGGGTGTAGCTGCATGCTGTGTGCTTTCCTGTGTATTCTGGTCTCTCTTTTAGGAATAGATGTATTTGCTGTGTTTTCGTAGATAAATATAGTGTTGGGAGGAGATTTCTGCCACCCTCTCACGCCGCCATCTTCCTCAAATGGTATTTCTATTTTTAGTTTTTGAGTAACCTCCATACTGCTTTCCACAATGGTTGAACTAGCTTACATTCCCACCAGCAGTGTAGGAGGGTTCCCCTTTCTCCGAATCCTCACAAGCATTTGTTGTTCTTACTCTTTTCGATGCTGGCCATCCTATCTAGTGTGAGGTAATATCTCATTGTGGGTTTTATTTGAATTTCCCTGATAATTAGTGATGTGGAGCATCTTTTCTTGTGCCTGGTGGCCATGTGAATTTCTTCTTTGGAGAATTGTCCGTTCATATACTCCGCCCATTTTTTAATTGGGTTATTTGCTTTTTGGGTGTTGAGGTGTGTGAGTTCTTTATATATTTTGGATGTTAGCCCCTTGTCAGATATGTCATTTACAAATATATTCTCCCATACTGTAGGATGCCTTTTTGTTCTGTTGATGGTGTCCTTTGCCCTGCAGAAGCTTTTTAGTTTGATGTAGTCCCATGTGTTCATTTTTGCTTTTGTTTCCCTTGCTCAAGGAGATGCGTTCAGGAAGAAGTTGCTCACGTTTATATTCAGGAGATTTTTGCCTATGTTGTCTTCTAAAAGTTTTATGGTTTCATGACTTACATTCAGGTCTTTGATCCATTTCAAGTTTACTTTTGTGTATGGGGTTAAACAATAATCCAGTTTCATTCTCTTGCATGCAGCTGTCTAGTTTTGATAACACCAGTTGTTGAAGAGGCTGTCATTTCCCCATTGTATGTCCATGGCTCCTTTATCATATATTAATAGACCATATGTGGTTGGGTTTATATCTGGACTCTCGATTGGTCTATGGGTATGTTCTTGTGTCAGTACCAAACTGTCTTGATTACTGTGGCTTTGTAGTAGAGCTTGAAGTCAGGGAGCATAATCCCCCAGCTTTATTCTTCCCCTTCAGAATTGCTCTCCCTATTCGGAGTCTTTTGTGGTTCCATATGAATTTTAGTACTATTTGCTCTAATTCATTGAAGAATGCTGTTGGTATTTTGGTAGGGATTGCATTGAATCTGTAGGGTGCTTTAAGCAGGATGGCTATTTTAACAATATTAATTCTTCCTATCCATGACCACGGGATGTGTTTCCATTTATTGGTATCCTCTTTAATTTCTCTCAAGAGTGTCTTGTAGTTTTCAGAGTATAGGTCTTTCACTTCCTTGGTTAGGTTAATTCCTAGGTATTTCATTTTTTTTGTTGCAATTGTGAATGGAATTGTTTTCCTCATTTCTCTTTCTGCTAGTTCACTGTTAGTGTATAGGAATGCCACAGATTTTTGTGTATTAATTTTGTATCCTGCAACTTTGCTGAATTCAGATATTAGATCTAGTCATTTCGGGGTGGATTCTTTAGGGTTTTTTACATACAATATCATGTCATCTGCAAAGAATGATAGTTTAACTACTTCTTTACTAGTCTGGATGCCTTGTACTTCTTTGTGTTGTCTGATTGCTGTGGCTAGGACCTCCAGTACTATGTTGAATAAAAGGAGCGTGGACATCCTTCTCTTGTTCCTGATCTTAAAGGAAAGGCTTCCAGCTTCTCTCTGTTAAGCATGATGTTGGCTGTGGGTTTGTTGTTTATTATGTTGAAGTATTTTCCCTCTATACCCATTTTGTTGAGAGTTTTTATCATGAATGGATGTTGAATTTTCTCAAATGCTTTTTCAGTGTCTGTGGAGATGATCATGTGGTTTTTGTCTTTTTTTTTGTTGATGTGGTGGATGATGTTGATGGATTTCCGAATGTTGTACAATCCTTGCATCCCTGGGATGAATCCCACTTGATCATGATGGATGATCCTTTTGATATATTTTTGAATTCCTTTTGCTAATATTTTTTTGAGTATTTTTGCATCTATGTTCATCAGGGACATTGGTCTGTAATCTTTTTTTGTGGTGTCTTTGCCTGGTTTTAGTATTAGAGTGATGCTGGCCTCATAGAATGAGTTTGGGAGTATTCCCTCTTTGTCTGCTTTTTGGAAAACTTTAAGGAGGATGGGTATTAGGTCTTCATTAAATGTTTGATAAAATTCACTGGTCCAGTGGTTTTGTTCTTAGGTAGTTTTTTGACTACCAATTCAATATCATTGCCTGTAATTGGTCTGTTCAGATTTTCGGTTTCTTTCTGGGTCAGCCATGGAAGGTTGTATTATTCTAGAAAGTTGTCCATTTCTTCTAGGTTATCCAGTTTGTTAGCATATAATTTTTCATCATATTTGCTCATAATTCTTTGTATTTCTTTGGTGTCCATAGTGATTTTTCTTTCTCATTTCTGAATCTGTTTATGTGTGTAGACACTCTTTTTCTTGATTAGTCTGGCTAGAGGGATATCTAATTTTGTTTATTTTCTCAAAGAACCAGTTACTGCTTTCATTAATTCTTTCTATTGTTTTATTCTTCTCCATTTTATTTATTTCGGCTCTAATCTTTATTATGTCACTCCTTCTACTGACTATGGGCCTCATTTGTTCTTCTTTTTCTAGTTTCATTAATTGTGAGTTTAGACTGTTCATATGGGATTGTTCTTCTTTCCTGAGGTAAGCCTGTATTGAAATATATTTTCCTCTTATCACAGTATTTGCTATGTCCCACAGATTTTGTGGTGTTGAATTATTGTCATTTTATCTCCATATATTGCTTGATCTCTGTTCTTATTTGGTCATTGATCCATTGGTTATTTAGGAGCATGTTGTTAAGCCTCCATGTGTTTGTGAGATTTTTCATTTTTGTTGCACAATTTATTTCTAGTTTCATACCTTTGTGATCTGAGAAGCTGGTTGATACAATTTCAATCTTTTTGAATTTGCCGAGGCTCTTTTTGTGGCCTAGTATATGATCTATTCTTCAAAATGTTCCATGTGCGCTTGAGAAGAATGTGCATTCTGTTGCTTTTGGGTGTAGGTTCTATAGATGTCTGTTACATCATTCTGTTCTAATGCGTTGTTCAGTGCCTCTGTCTCCTTACTCAATGCAATTTCCTGGTTGATCTGTCCTTTGGAGAGAGTGGTGTGTTGAAGTCTTCTAGAATTAATGCATTGCATTCTACTTCCCCTTTTAATTCTGTTAGTATTTGTTTCACATACGGAGTGATCATGTGTTGGATACATAGATATTTATAATAGTTATATCTTCTTGTTGGATTGACCCCTTTATCATTATTTAATGTCCTTTTTTTCTCTTGTGACTTTCTTTGTTTTGAAGTCTATTTTGTCTGATACAAGTACTGCAACTCCTGCTTTTTTTCCCTATTAGTTGCATGAAATATCTTTTCCATCCCTTCACTTTTAGTTTGTGTATGTCTTTGGGTTTGAAGTAAGGCTATTGTAGGAAGCATATAGATGGGTCTTGTTTTTTTATCCATTCAGTGAGTCTGTGTCTTTTGATTGGTGCATTCAGACCATTTACATTTAGGGTGATTATCGATAGGTATGTACTTATTGCCATTTCAGGCTTTAGATTCATGATTACCAAAGGTTCAAGGGTAACTTCTTTACTATCTAAGAATCTAACTTAACTCACTTAGTATGCTATTACAAACATAATTTAAAGGTTCTTTTTTCTCTTCTTTTTACTCCTTCCTCCATTCTTTATATATTAGGTATCATATTCTATACTCTTTGTCTCTCCTTTGACTTATTTTTGGGGTAGTTGATTTAATTTTGCATTTGCTTAGTAATTAATTTTTCTGCTTTCTTTACTCTCGTTTTATTACCCCTGGTCACAGCTGTTTAGTCTTAGGAACACTTCCTTCTATAGCAGTCCCTCTAAAATACACTGTAGAGACAATTTGTGGGAGGTAAATTCTCTCAACTTTTGCTTATCTGGAAATTGTTTAATCACGCCTTCAAATTTAAGTGATAACCTTGCCAGATAAAGTATTCTTGGTTCGAGGCCCTTCTGCTTCATTGCATTAAATACACCATGCCACTCCCTTCTGGCCTGTAAGGTTTCTGTTGAGAAGTCTGATGATAGCCTGATGGGTTTTAATATGTATGTGATCGTTTTTCTCTCTCCGACTGCTTTCAATAATAGTCTGTTCTTATCCTTGATCTTTGCCATTTTAATTATTATATGTCTTTGTGTTGTCTTCCTTGGGTCCTTTGTGTTGGGAGATGTGTGCACTCCATTGCCTGAGAGAGTATCTCTTTACCCAGAAGTTTTCAGCAAATACCTCCTCAAAGACACTTTCTATCCCTTTTTTTCTCTTCTTCTTCTTCTGGTACCCCTATAATGCGAATACTGTTCCATTTGGATTGGTTACACTGTTCTGTCAATATTCTTTCATTCTTAGAGATTCTTTTTTCTCTCTGTGCCTCAGCTTTGTATTCCTCTTCTCTAATTTCTATTTCATTTATCGTCTCCTCCACTATATCTAATCTGCTTTTAAAGCCCTCCATTGTATTCCTTAATTATTGACTCTCTGACCAGAATTCATTCCTGAGTTCTTAAATATTTTTCTGTACCTCCATGAGCATGTTTATGATTTTTATTTTGAAATATTTTTCATGAAGATTAATGAGATCAGTTTCATTTGACTTTTTCTGGTGTTTTTTTGATTTTGGTTTGAACCAGGTTCCTCTGATGTTTCATATTTGTTTGTGGCGCCCTCTAGTGCCAAGAAGCTCTAGTCTCTGGAGCTTCCCAGCCCCTGGAGCATTGTCGGGGGTCATAGCAGAGCGTTTTTGGTGCCTGTGCAGAGGAAAGAGCTGTTTCCTGCTTCCCGGCTGCTATGCCTGTCTCCACTGCCTGAACCAGTGGTCTGAACACACAGGTGTAAGCCTCTATGCTTTGCCATTGTAGTTGCTGTAGGCAGGACTTCCCTTTGGCTGGCCTGATGCCAGTGCAGGAGCTGCCAGTTTGTAAGCCAGGGGCGGCCTGGCCGGGAGGAAGGTGCAGCAGGCTGCATGTCATGGTGGGGGGCCTTGGAGCGGCGTCAATCCTTGCCCCTTTAGCAGCCTTCTCACTGTTAGGAAGTCTCTCAGGCTGCTTGCCTTTCTTTTGTCCCAGAGCAGCCGGATATGATCCCTGTTTTCCACAATGGCTGGAATCTAAGTCTCTCCATGTATTCCACCTGTCTTAGCTTTCCAACCCCCAATCACCAGAGCACCATGCAATGTAGATTCATGCTCCCAGAGCAGATCTCCAGGGCTAGGTGTTCAGCAGTCCCAGGATTACACTCCCTCCCCACTCTGTTTCTCTTCCTCCTGCCCATGAGCTGGGGTGGGGGAAGGGCTTGGGTCCTGCCAGGCCGTGGCTTTGGTACATTACCCTGTTCTGTGAGGTCTGCTCTTTTCCCCAGATGAATAGAGTCTGGTGCAGCCTTCTTTCCTGTTGCTCTTTCAGGATTAGTTGTATTAATTATATTTTCGTATTATATGTGGTTCTAGGAGGCCTCTATCTCACCTCTCACACTGCCATCTTTAATCCTTTCCACTCCCCTTCATTAAACTTTTCAGTGGGACTTCTGAGGGTGCCATTTTTTTCCAACTTATAAATGCCAAGTAGGAAATTTTAACTAACACACACCACAATGAAAGAAACAAGATTTTTTTCTGTAGTCATCTTCCATTGTCAGAAAAAAAAAATCAAACCCTAGATTAACAATGAGAGATTCTTTCTTAAAATTTGAAATAAACTACAGTTTAGTCAAGTAAAAATACAGCTCTCTTTTCAAAACTTCCCCCAGTTAGGGAAGTGCTTCAACACTATTTTGACATTTGTGTTTCCTTAAGCAGCATCAAAAGGGTGAAGAGCTCTAAAAATAACCAAAAAATAAAATTTAAAAAGAACATATTGCACCCAGTGCTTCCCATCACTGGTTTCCAATTACTGTCAAACAGGAATCCTATTTTATTTCTTAAGCTGTTTTCTTTTTTTTTAATATTCTTGATATTGAACTTTTAAAACTGAATAATTTAGAGAGAACCAAAGTCGTCATCTATCAATTGTACATTCCTTCTTTGGAAGGCTATGGTATATGGCTTAAAGGCATTCATAAGAGATATTCTCCTTCATTACAGATATTCTGAACTTCTGAACAAATTCCTCAAAAGAGTGAAAAAGAATTATGTGTCAATTTTGTAGAAGTTGTGAATTAAATCATTTCTACATGCAGAAAAATAATCCAAATCTACTAGTACTAATGGCATGTGTCACTGTCTTGCCAATGGGCTTCAGCCCCATTCAAGTTCACTATGGATTCAGTGAGAACAAGGAATGACAATGGAACATTCTTGAGGGGAAAGGGTTTATTACCCAGCTTGTTCTCCTGGCTATAGGTCGAGCACTAGAATTACATCTGAACCCAACAGTCTGCAGGTCTGTAATTCTCCTTCATCTCTCCCTCCCCCCAGAGCACTGGACAGAGCTTTTTATATAGTGACTCAGTCGATAATAGCTTATTGCCTAATGGGTGTGGGAGCAGTAGCCCAGCAGCAGGCCAGTTACAACATCAAGTAGTTCACGTTAAGGTAAGGATCCTGGCCATAGGAACTTCGATTTTTCCCACATAACCCTAAATTCCTCCTCTACCCTGTAACTAAAATAGCCAGTTGATGGGGTTTCTCAGAATCTCTGATGTCAGAACTGAATTCTTATTTCCCTTCTTAGAGGAGAAATGATGACACATCATAGGACAAACCCTGAATACAGTTCTTCATCCTAATGATAAAGACTGCCAGATGCAGATGTAATTGTAGTGCTCGACCTATCGCCAAAAGAATAAAGCCAATTATAAACTCTTTTACCCCAAGAATGTTGCATTGTCATTCCTCAGTCTCACTGAATCCATAGTGAACTTACCCAACCGGGGCTGAAACCATTGGCAAGACAGGTTATTTCCTATTTTACTAGAAATTTGTGTCAAAAATAACCTAGTAAATACTCTGAGAAGACAGAGATGCAAATATTTGGGTCAAGATGTTGCCATGAAGGTTGCAGTTTCAGCATCTGTTGACACTGTCAAGGGGGCACCATGTCCCCATTGTAGGGAATCACACTCACAGTAGAGCCTTACACCTTTGGTCCCGTCTTATAAGCAACCTGACTTTTTAAAAATAATTCTATTATTGCTGGCAAGTACTCACATATTGTAGAAATTTATTTTACTCAACTGAATTTTAAATACAGCTTTAAGAATGTTCATCTCATGAAGCTGTTGTCCAGCGTTTCTCAACACAAAATCAGCAAGGATAATTTTTTATCCACCATATCAAAGTAAACATTTTAATAAGCACCTAAATTCAAGGTCATAGGCCTCTGTGACTAATAATCACTTAACAAGTTAGGATGAGAGAAACATTCCCATCTGCCTCATTCATTCCCAAGGTCACTGTGAGGAGTTGGGGGTAGGGTGTGGTAGGGCTGAACCTGTTAAAGACATTAATAATTGCTGGTGGGTGGCCATTTTCATTATTATCATGTGTTTTCTAGGGATCTGAGTGGAAATTAAGGGAACTAAGCCAGCAAGTATTGACTTCCAAAATAGAATGTTGTTAGTGAAAAGATAGGAGATGAGAAGGAAGAACTCAGAGGTAAACATAGTCATAAAAACTTATTATTTTAATTTTCTGGAGAGACAAAATTTGGGTTTGAATTAGGCTTACAACAGGGTTCTTCTACCATGGCACTGATGACTTTTTGGGCTGAGTAATTCTTTGCTATGGGAATCTGCCTTGTGCACTGTAGGATTTGATGCAACCCTGGCTTGTATTCAATGATAGTACTCCCTCTCAGCAGTTTGTGACAACAAGAAATGTCTCCAGGAATTAACAATTATCTCTTGGGAGGGCAAATAATCCCCAGTTAAGAGCCACTGGATTAGAAAAAGGGACATTTCCTTAAAGACAGGAATAGGTGAGTTCCTACAGAGGAACTCATACTGGAGGTGGAAAACAAACAGTGATAGAGAGGAAAAATGGGAGGATAGGCAAAGAGGTTTTAGGAAAGAGAGGAGGCTGAAAGAAGAGAGGGGATACAAACTCAACAGTCCAAACAAGTTTATTGCTGAAACTGAGAGGGACCTCTCTGTCCTGGCCAGCAGAATAAAGGAAAGAGAGTCTCCAACAGGTCAAGAGGCTGTTTATGGCCAGGGTTTTTGGCGGGCTCTTTGAGGGGAGGGATCAGGGAAAAGGTGGGCTTGTGGCTTGCTGATGTGTCTTCTGGAAAATGCTTGCAGCCCAGGTAAGATGACACCTAGGTCTCTCTGTGATGGTGGGTGGGCTTATTCAAAAGGTGGTACTCAGGTCCAGATTCTATCAGATGCAAGTTGATGTGCCTCATTAAGTAAAGTCGACAGAGGGGAGCCAGGTGGGATTTAGGAATTCAGATTGGATTAGCCCCATTGGAAAATAAGTAAGAGGTGAACCAATTGTCAAATGGGCTGTGGTTCTGTGAGAAAATGGAGTACTAGAATTATATCTTCTATGTGTACAGAAGAAGTCAACCAGAAGTCAACTGACTTCCTACTGGAAAATTCAACCAATCATAATTGTCAGGTGACCTTCTTCAGGTAAGCCCTGCTTCCAGAGTGACAGCTGAAGGAACTGATTTTGTTACTCACTAAAAATTGGAAATTAGCAAAGCCTATAATAAAACAGAAAGCCAAAGGAAGGAATATTTCTATTTAGCTCTCAAGAACATTAATTATAATAATTCACCAGAGAAGCAGCAAGGCTCTGGTGGAATACAACAGGGTGGGAAATAAGGATGGAGAGGTCGTTCAGTGAAAAAGAAGAAAAAGTTCTGAGCAAGTAACACTGAGAGGGATGAATGAAAGTCATGGTCCAAAAGCAGAATTTCAGAGCGAAGAATTTTTACCAGTTCCAGGTGAAATAATCAAAGAAGTTGAAAAATGAGAATGACAAAACTGTGGAATCAACATACTGGTAAAGTTATAAACACAGAAACTGAAATAACCAGAGAAAAGTTAAGAAAAAGAAGAGTAGAAAAATATAGCAAGAACACGGGAATATAAATGATGTTAATAAAAGAAAATCCTAAATCTCAAACAACTTTTAAACTCTCATTATTGACTATGTTGATTTTTAAAGAAAAAATGTAATCTATCATCTGTACCCAAAAATACTAAATCAAAATGTTGCATAAAGTGCCCACAAAATAAATTGCTCAAACTTTAAATATACTTAACAATTCCTCTTCAAATCCGGCTTCCTTTTCATTTCTCATTAAGAGCTGATATCCTGCCAATATTGAAGTGCATAGTTTTACCTATTTTTAGTTAAGTTTAAGAGACAAATTCATGATTTTTTTTTTTTGCATTATCTTCCCATGCAAAAAGATTTTAGGAAACATGTTCAGGGTTTCCCCAAATAGGCTAGGATTTTGTCAAGCAATACAACTTTAACCTCACACCATTCTTTCATTAATTTTTCCAGTAAAAATTATTTTACATTTTAAAGAGAGAAGAGGTGCAATGTGGAATAAAATAGCCTTTAAATTACTTCTTTAAGTTTATTTGTTTACATTAAAATTAACCTACTCTGTCTTTTAACTAACTTTTAATGCAACATTGAAAGAATGGATTTCAGATGAAATTTAGCTATTGATGAAAGGGCTGACATCTAAAACTAGGCAGGTAGGAAAGAGGCACGTAAATTATTTCTGTTAAACCACATCTATAGTTTTCATAGTAAATGACTAAATCTGTCTGTCTTACCCTTAATAAGTGTTTTCAATTTTTACTTTCTATAGTTTATATTAGAAAAACCAAGTCCATTGAGTGTGATTTTAAGCTATACATTTTCTTCCCCTTTTTCTGAATCTTCCTATTATCCTTCTATTAATCTGATACCCTAACACTCCTCTCACTAAATCCAGTCCTTTGTAGTATTTTCCACTTCTTCAATTTTGATAAATATAAATTAATTAAGTCACTGTAAATGAATTCAAACTGGCTATTGGTATAGCCAAAGTACAGAAACAAAAGCAAATCATCTACACTAGCTTACAATGTTAACTGAATCTAAATATATGACCAAGAAATTCCACTTACAGGTATATATGAGATAAATGAGTGTACGTCCACAAAAAAGTCTATTAAAAAATGTTCATAGCTAATGCTATTGAGAATATCCAAAAACTAAGAATAACCCAAATGTATCTCAACAGAATAAAAGATAAATGGAATACTATATTAAAGGTAAAAAAGAACCAATAATAAGTTCAGCAATGCAGCAGGATACAAGATAAATATTTTTTAAATCAAAATAAACAGTACTTCCATACAGTAGCTATGAACAACCCAATAATAAAATTAAGAAACAATCTCATTTGAAATACCAACAACAACCAAGGAATAAAATACCTAGAATAAAATTCAACAAAAAAGTGTAAGGCACATACTATGAAAACTATAAAATATTGTTGAAAGAAATGAACTAAGATTCAAATAAATGGAAAGATGCTTAAAGTTCATGGATCAGAAAACAATATTATTAAGATGGAAATGCTCCCCAAATTGATCTACAGATTCAATATAAACCAACCCTATAAAATCTCAGCTGCCTTTTTTTAAAAAATTGACAATCTGGACCCATTGTCAAAACGGTCCAAAACAATCTTGAAAACAAAAACAAAAACAAAATTGAAGTACTTACACTTTCTGATTTTAAAACCTACTATAGTAATCAAGACAGTAAAGTACTGACATCAAAAAAAGACATAAAGATCAATGGAAAAGACTTGTGAGTTCAGAAATAAACCCTTACTTTTATGGTCAATTGATTTTTGATAAGGTGCCAGGACAATTCAACAGGGAAATAACTCTCTTACCAACAGATGTTGCCTAGAAATTTTGGCATCTACATGCAAAAGAAAATTTAAACTTCTACCTCATACCATACACCAAAATTAACTCAAAGTAGATCACATACCTAAATGTAATAGTGAAAACTATAAACTTCCTAGATGAAAAAAAGAGTAAATCTTTATGACCTTGAATTAAGGAATGATTTCTTAGATATCACACCAAACACACAACAAAAAAAGAAAAAATAGATAAAATTATTTCATTAAAATTAAAAAATTTCATGCATCAAAAATAGTATCAAGAAAGTAAAAGACAACCCACAGAATGGGAGAAAAAAATGCAAATCAAATACCCAAAACGGACTAGAATCTTAAATACATAAAAACTTGCAATTCAGCAATAAAAAGACAAGTAACTCAATTTTTAAAGTAGGTAAATGATCTGAATAGATATTTCTCTGGTAAAGATATACAATGCTAATAAATCATTAGTCATTATGAAAATGTAAATCAAAACCACAATGCAATACCACCTCACACTAGAACTGCTATAAACAAAAAGATGGATAATAGCTAGTGCTGATGAGGATATAGAGAAGTTAGAATCTTCAAAAATTGCTGGTGGCATGTACAGTGTTATAGCCACTGCACAAAATAGTTTGGTGTCCCTTGAATACAAAACAGCAGTTGCACTCATAGGAATTGATCCTAAAGTTGTATCCTACAATTTTACTGATTTCACTTATTAATTCTAATAATTTCTTGGTGGAGTCACCTTAAAATAGTGAAAGTTTTACTTCTTCCTCACCAATTTGGATGCCTTTGTTTCTTTTTCTTGTCTGATCGCTGTGGCTAGGACTTCCAGGACTGTGTTGAAGAAAAGTGGTGAAAATGGGCATCCTTGTATTATTCCTGATCTTAGAGGAAAAGCTTTCAGCTTTTTGCCACTGAGTATGATGTTAGCTGTGATTTTTCATATATGGCCTTAATTATGTTGAGAGATATTCCCTGTTCACCCATTTTATTGAGAGTTTTTATCATGAATGGATATTGAATTTTGTCATATGCTTTTTCTGAATCTATTGACATGACCATATGGTTTTTAATCCTTCCTTTTGTTAATGTGGTGTATCATACTGATGGACTTGAAAGTGTGACCCTTCCTTTCGACCCTGGAATAAATCCACATGGTCATGGTGAATGAGTCTTTTAATGTATTTATTAATTGAGAAATGTGTGGTGTTTCTATACACTAATAGAAAACTATTGAAAGAGAATTTAGGAAAGTAATCTCATTTTCAATTGTATCAACAGGCTAAAATATCTAGGAATAAATTTAGCCAAGAAGGTAAAAGGCATGTATAATGAAAACCATAAGAAACTAATGAAAGAAAGTAAAGAAGACACAAATAAATAGAAAGATATTCTGTGCTCATGAATACGAAGAATACTGTTAAAATGTCCATACTACCCAAAGAAATCTACAGATTCAATGCAATCCCCATCAAAACACCAAGGTCATTTTTCACACAAATAGAACAAATAATTCTAAAATGTGTATGGAACCACAAAAGATCTGAAATATCAAAGCAGTCTTGCAAAAGATAAGCAAACCTGTAGGTGTTATGCTCCTTGATTTCAAACTCTACTCCAACTTATAATAATCAAAACAGTATGTTATTAGCACAAGAACAGACCCATAAATCAATGGAACAGAACTGAGAATGCATAAATAAACCCACACATATATGGACAATTAATGTATGACAAAGGAGTCAACAACATATAATGGAGAAAGCACAGTCTCTTCAACAAATGATGCTGGGAAAACTGGACACAACATGCAAAGTTGTGAAAAGAAACCACTGTCTCACACCATAAAAAAAATTAACTCGAAGATTCAAGAGGGCAGTGTAAGAGGTAACACAGAGAACTCCCAAAACCATAAATAGTACAAAAATATAGTTAATTTATACAACTAACCCTAAAACAACAAGAAGAAAGAAGGCTGAACCAGACTGCATACAGACCTCACGAACAGAGCAGACCTCACAAAACAGGGTAACATACGACAGCCTTAATCCGACAGGACCCAAGCCCTTCCCCCACCCCAGCTCACCAGCAGAAGGAAGAGAAACGGAGTGGGGAGGGGGTGGAAGCTTGGGACTGCTGAGCACCTAGCCCTGGAGATCTGCTTAGGGAATGGAAGCCTATATTGTGTGGTGCTCTGGACGCTGGGGAGCCCTGATAGGCAGAGTGCTTGAGAGTCGGCATGGGGAGATCCACAGCCGGTGGTTCTGTGAGGCTTCCTAGCAGCAAGAGGGCTGCTGAAGGGGTGGGGTTTGCACAGAGCTTGCTGCATGGGAGAAGGGAGAGCTGGACAAGGTTAACGTTGTCTGGGCACGCTCTGCCCAGCTGGTTGGGAACGTTGAAGAGCTCAGGTGCTCCATCCCCCTGGCTACCTAATCAGCTCTGAGGCCTCCCCACTGTGACACAGAGCCTGCTGCACTTTCCTCTTAGCCTGCTTGCACTGGGTCGCAAACTGGCAGTCACTGTGCTGGAGTCAGGTCAGCCAGAGGGAGGCCCTGCCTACAACAGCTAGAGAGGCAAAGCACAGAGGCTTACACGTGTGTGCTTGGCCCACTGGCTCTGACACAGGAAAAAGGCACTGCACACGGGAATCAGGAAACAGATATTTCCTCCCCCCAAGCACCAGCTCTGTTCCCTTATGACCCCCAACCTCACTCTAGGGTTTGAGCAGCACCAGAGATGAGTTTCTGTGCACTAGAGGGCACCACACAGAAATATGAAATGTCAAAAGAACATGGTTCAGACCAAAATTTCACAAACCCCAGAAAAAGGGCCAAATGAAACTGAACTCACCAATCTTCCTGAAAGAGAGTTCAAAATACAAATTATAAACATGCTTATGGAGGTACAGAAAAATATTCAAGACCTCAGGAACGAATTTAAGTGGGATATTCAATCATTATGAAATTCCATATCTGAAATGAAACATACAATGGAGGGATTTGAAAGTACATTAGATGTAGTAGAAGAGATGGTAAATGGAATAGAAATTAGAGAAGAGGAATACAAAGAAGCTGAGGCACAGAGAGAAAAAAGAACCTCTAAGAATGAAAGAATATTGAGAGACGAGTGTGACCAACCCAAACAGAAAAATATTCACATAATAGGGGTACCAGAAGAAGAAGAGAGAGAAAAGGGGATAGAAAGTGTCTTTGAGGAGGTAATTGCTGAACAGTTCCCCCAACTGGGGAAGGAGATAGTCTCTCAAGCCATGGAGGTGCACAGATCTCCCAACATAAGGGACCCAAGGAAGACAACATCAAAACATATAATAATTAAAATGGCAAAGATCAAGAATAAAGACAGACTTTTAAAAGCACCTAGAGAGAGAAAAAAGATCACATACAAAGGAAAACAGATGAGGCTATCATCAGACTTCTCAACAGAAACCTTACAGGCCAGAAAGGAGTGGCATGATATATTTAATGCAATGAAGCAGAAGGGGCTTGAACCAAGAATACTCTACCTGGCAAGGTTATCATTTAAATTTGAAGGAGGGATTAAACAATTTTCAGATAAGCAAAAGCTGAGAGAATTTACCTCCCACAAACGACTTCTACAGTGCATTTTGGAGGGACTCCTATAGATGGAAGTATTCCTAATGCTAAATAGATGTCACCCAAGGGCGAGACAAAGAGTACAGAGTATGATTCATAACATACAAAGAATGGAGGAGAAAGTAAAGGAGGGAAAAAAAAAAGAAATCTTTAGGTTGTGTTTGTAATAGCACACGAAATGAGTTAAATTAGACTGTTAGATAGTAAGGGAATTACCCTTGAACCTTTGGTAACCACGAATCTAAAGCCTTCAATGGCAATAAGTACATACCTATTGATAATCACCCTAAATGTAAATGGTCTGAATGCACCAATCAAAAGACAGAGAGCTACTGAATGGATAAAAAAAACAAGACCCATCTAAATGCTGCCTACAAGAGACTCACTTCAAACCCAAAGACATACACAGACTGAAAGTAAAGGAATGGAGAAAGATATTTCATGCAACTAACAGTGAGAAAAAAGCAGGAGTTGCAGTACTTGCATCAAAATAGATTTCAAAACAAAGAAAGTCACAAGAGACAAAGAAGGACATTACATAATGATAAAAGGGTCAGTCCAGCAAGAGGATATAACTATTATAAATATCTATGCACCCAACACAGGATCACCTACATATGTGAAACAAATACTAACAGAATTAAAGGGGGAAACAGAATGCAATGCATTCATTTTTGGAGACTTCGACACACCACTCACTACAAAGGACAGATCAACTAGACAGAAAATAAATAGAGAGACAGACGCACTGAACAACATATTAGAACACATGGACCTAATGGACATCTACAGAACACTCCATCCAAAAGCAACAGGATACACATTCTTCTCAAGTGCACATGGAACATTTTGAAGAATAGATCTTATACTAGGTCACAAAAAGAACCTCAGTAAATTTTAAAACATTGAAATTGTACCAACCAGCTTCTCAGATCACAAAGGTATGAAACTAGAAATAAATTACACAAAGAAAATGAAAAAGCCCATAAACACATGGAGGCTTAATAACATGCTCCTAAATAATCAATAGATCAATGACCAAATAAAAACAGAAATCAAGCGATATATGGAGACAAACAACAGCAATAATTCAACACCGCAAAACCTGTGGGATGCAGCGAATGCTGTGCTAAGAGGGAAATATATTGCAATACAGGCCTACCACAGGAAGGAAGAACAATCCCAAATGAACAGTCTAAACTCACAATTAATGAAACTAGGAAAGGAAGAACAAATGAGGCCCAAAGTCAGTAGAAGGAGGGACATAATAAAGATTAAAGCAGAAATAAATAAAATTGAGAAGAATAGAGCAATAGAAAGAATCAATAAAAGCAGGAGCTGGTTCTTCGAGAAAATAAACAAAATAGATAAACCCTTAGCCAGACTTATCAAGAAAAAAAAGAAAGTCTACACACATAATCAGAAATGAGAAAGGAAAAATCACTATGGACACCACAAAACATACAAAGAATTATGAGCGAATACAATGAAAAATTATATGGTAACAAACTGTATAACCTAGAAGAAAGGGACAACTCAGCAAAGAAATTGAATTGGTAATCAAAAAACTACCTAAGAATAAAACACCTGGACCAGACGGTTTCACTGCTGAATTTCATCAAACATTCAGTGAAGCCCTAATACCATCCTCCTTAAAGTTTTCAAAAATTAGAAGAAGAGGGAATACTCCCAAACTCATTCTAAGAGACCAACATCACTCTAATACCAAAACCAGGCAAAGACACCACAAAAAAAGAAAATTACAGACCAATATCCCTGATGAACATAGAAGCAAAAATACTCAACAAAATATTAGCAAACTGAATTCAAAAATACACAAAAAAGATCATCCATCATGCTCAAGTGGGATTCATCCCAGGGATGCAAGGATGGTACAACATTTGAAAATCCATGAACATCATCCCCTACAGCAACGAAAAGGACAAAAACCACACAATCATCTCCATAGCTGCTGAAAAAGCATTTGACAAAATTCAACATCTGTTTATGATAAAAACTCTCAACAAAATGGGTATAAGAGGGCAAGTACCTCAACATAATAAAGGCCATATATGACAAACCCACAGCCAACATTATACTTAACAGCGAGAAGCTGAAAGCTTTTCCTTTAAGATCAGGAACAAAACAAGGATGCCCACTATCCCCACTTTTATTCAACATAGTTCTGGAGGTCCTAGCCACAGCAATCAGACAACACAAAGAAGTAAAAGACATCCAGATTGGCAAGGAAGCAGTTAAACTGTCCCTGCTTGCCAATGACATGATATTGTACATAAAAAACCCTAAAGAATCCACTCCAAAACTACTAGATCTAATATCTGAATTCAGCAAAGTTGCAGGATATAAAATTAATACACAGAAATCTGTTGCATTCCTATACACTAATGGTGAACTAGCAGAAAGAGAAATCAGGAAAACAATTCCATTCACAATTGCATCAAAAAGAATAAAATACCTACGAATAAACCTAACCAAGAAGGGAAAGACCTATACCCTGAAAACTACAAGACGCTTTTAAGAGAAATTAAAGAAGACACTAATAAATGGAAATTCACCCCATGCTCTTGGCTAGGAAGAATTAATATTGTTAAAATGGCCATCCTGCCTAAAGCAATCTACAGATTCAATGCAATCCCTATCAAAATACCAACAGCATTCTTCAATGAACTAGAGCAATAGTTCTAAAATTCATATGGAACCACAAAAGACCACGAATAGCCAAAGGTATCCTGAGAAGGAAGAATAAAGCAGGGGGAATTATGCTCCCTGACTTCAAGCTCTACTACAAAGCCACAGTAATCAAGACAGTTTGGTACTGGCACAAGAACAGACCCATAGACCAGTGGAACAGAATAGAGAGCCCAGATGTAAACCCAAGCATATATGATCAATTAATATACGATAAAGGAGTCTTGGATATACAATGGGGAAATGACAGCCTCTTCAACAGCAGATGTTGGCAAAACTGGACAGCTACATGTAAGAGAATGAAACTGGATCACTCTCTAACCCGATACACAAAAGTAAACTCAAAATGGATCAAAGACCTGAATGTAAGTCATGAAACCATAAAGTGCTTAGAAAAAAATATAGGCAAAAAACGCTTGGACATAAACATGAGCAACTTCTTCATGAACATATCTCCCCGGGCAAGGGAAACAAAAGCAAAAATGCACAAATGGAAATATATCAAACTAAAAAGCTTGTACAGCAAAGGACACCATCAGTAGAACAAAAAGACATCCTACACTATGGGACAATATATTCATAAATGACATATCTGATAAGGGGTTGACATCCAAAATATATAAAGAGCTCATGCACCTCAACAAACATAAAGCAAATGAGCCAATTAAAAAATGGGCAGAGGACGTGAATAGATACTTCTCCAAAGAAGAAATTCAGATGGCCAACAGGCATCTGAAAAGATCCTCCACATCGCTAATCATCAGAGAAATGCAAATTAAAACTACAATGAGATATCACCTCACAGCAGTTAGGATGACCAACATCCAAAAGACAAACAACAACAAATGTTGGCGAGGATGTGGAGAAAGGGGAACCCTCTTACAGAGCTGGTGGGAATGTAAACTAGTTCAACCATTGTGGAAAGCAGTATGGAGGTTCCTTAAAAAATTCAAAACAGAAATACCATTTGACCCAGGAATTCCACTCCTAGGAATTTACCCTAAGAATGCAGCAGCCCAGTTCAAAAAGACATATGCACCCCTATGTTTATTGCAGCACTATTTACAATAGCCAAGAAATGGAAGCAACCTAAGTGTCCATCAGTAGATAAACGGATAAAGAAGAGGTGGTACATATACACAATGGAATATTACTCAGCCATAAGAAGAAAACAAATCCTACCATTTACAACAACATGGATGGAGCTAGAGGGTGTTATGCTCAGTGAAATAAGCCAGGTGGAGAGGGACAAGTACGAAATGATTTCACTCATCTGTGGAGTATAAGAACAAAGAAAAAACTGAAGGAACAAAACAGCAGCAGACTCACCGAACCCAAGAATGGAGTAACAGTTACCAAAGGGAAAGGGACTGGGGAGGATGGGCAGAATGGTGGGATAAGAGGGGATAAGGGGCATGATGATTAGCACACGTAATGTAGCAGGGGGGATACAGGAAAGGCCGTATTTACAGAGAGGACAAGTAATGATGCTATAGCATCTTACTACATTGATGGACAGTGACTGTAATGGCGTATGTGGGGGAGACTTGATAATAGGGGGTCTAGTAACCATAATATTGTTCAAGTGATTTTACATTAACCATTCCGAAATAAAAAAAATAAAATTAAATTAAAAAAATTAACTCAAATGTATTAAAAGCTTGAATGTAAGACCTGAAGCCATAAAACTCCTGGAAGAAAACCAGTGGTAAGTTCCTTGACATCAGTGTTGGTGTGTTTGTGGATCTGACTCCAAATTCAAGGGAAACAGAGTAAAAATAGAGTAGTGGGGCCATATCAAACTAAATGTTTTTTGTGCAGCAAAGGAAACCATCATCAAAACAAAAAGGCAACCTACTGAATGGGAGAAGATATTTGTAAATCATATATGTACAAGGGGTCAATATTCAAAAATATAAAGAACTCTCACAACTCAACAATAAAAAGAATATGATTAAAAAATGGCAGAGGACATGAATATTTTTCAAAAGAAGCATATAAATGGCCAACAGACACATGAAAAGATACTCAACACCACAAATCATCAGGGAAATGCAAATCGAAACCACAATGAAATATCACTTCACACCAGTGAGAATGGATAATATCAAAAGCAAGAAATAACAAGTGTTGACAATAATGCAGAAGAAAAAACGAACTCTCATGTACTGTTGGTGGGAATGTAGATTGGTACAGCCACTGTGAAAAACAGTGTGGATATTCTTCACAAACTTAAGAATAGATCTATCATGTGATCCGGCTTTACCACTTCTGCTTACTTATCTGAAGAATACAGAAACATTAATTGGAAATGATATATGCACCCTTATGTTCATTGCAGCATTACTTATAATAGATAAGATATGGAAACAACTTAAGCACGCACCAATGGATAAATGGAATCTTTCCAGTATAACAACCCAGGTTGACCTTGGAGGTACTATGTTAACTGAATTTAGTTAGAGGAAGACAAATAGTGTATGATTTCACTCATATATGGAATATAATAAAACAAAATAAATGACAAAACAATACTATAAAACAAACTCATAGATACAAAGCAGATGATAGTTACCAGAGGGGAAGAAAGTTGGTGGATGGGCAAAATGGTTGAAGGGGATCAATCATATGGTGATGGATGGTAACTAGGTTTTTGGTGGTGATCACTTTGAACTGTATACAGATGCCAAATATAATGTAGAGTATTTCAGATGTACACCTCAAAGTTATACAATGTTATATACAAATTTTAACTCAATAAAAAATATAATAATAAAACAAGAATGCCTGCAGAAATACATAGAAGAAAATGTGTGGCCTATGCCTAGCAAGGAATGGGACTTCTCCACATGCATTTTGTACCTTGTTGTTGTTCTTAACATTCTATTTACCTATCATATTGTCTCTCTCTGCTTCAGTTTTCCAACTTATTTAACGTGTTTTATCACATTGTGTATATCTTGGTAGTCTGTTTCAAGTCATCCTTAGAAAGGGATGTTATAGTGAACAAACATCTACAAGAAAACAATGTAGTTTAATCATAATCCAATGTGTTAATCATCTCCACTGCAGAAGTCAAAAACAGTACAAGAAGAAATACCCATAAATATAAATACAGATACCCAATTTCACAGAATTTGCTAAAGGAGCTTTTTTGATGTCTTTTATGCTTATTTCAATACTAGAATTCTACTGACTGGAATGGAATCCTCAGAAGGCCAGGGTTTGGGTCTTTTATGTTTACTTCTCCAAGCCTTGGCAGCAAGAAGAGTGCCTGCCTCATGGTCACTATTTAATTAAGGTTTGTCATAATTAGTGCTGCCTGTAAAATGTAGTTTTCCATTTCCTCAAGGCCAAAGCTACAATTACACCAAATTTCTTACAAACTACCATGAAAATATAAATTATATGCACATGGTTTATGTGAAAATCAGAAAGAAGTGAAAAGTATCTGATTGATATTGGGCACACCACGTATCTTTTAGTTTTTTTTCTTTCAATGGTTTTTTTATGTAAATAATAAAAGTAACTCCATATGGAATTTTCTGTGTAAAACACTTGTTACTTTAAATTCTACAAATAAGATGCTTGATTATTCTTCTCTTCTATAAGGATAAAAGTATTACTACAAAGTAATAAACTTAAGTTTTTACAAAATGATTAAATAAGGCAATTATTTTGATACTTCAATTTCACATGAAGCCTACATGTCACACTTTATAGAATACACATTAAAGAGTGTTCTTATAAAGACATACAAGGATGAGGAGAACGGAAGAAGAGAGAATAGCCATAAAAATATTGTAAGCTGGAAAGCAGACGGATGAGCAGTAATCAAGTTAGCGGGACTGAAGCCCAGGCTAGCAGCAGGGAACACTGAGAACCATCCTAATCTGTTCCATGGAATTCTCAAAGGACTCCGAAACTGGCAGCAACACGCATTTCTGGAATATGGTGAACGAGGCTTAAAATAAAAACGATTGGGTAAGAGTGCTGTAAGTAGTTATTCTCCCAGAGACTCTGCCTCTTCATGCCACTGAGTGAAAGGTCTTCCCTCCTCCTAAGTAGAGACTCATTTTTCTCCTCTGGAGGGAGTAAACGGAAAGTCTTTGCAATAAGGATGCAAGCACAGTTGAGAGTATGTCTCTGAACCAAAAAATAGGATGTTGATCTGTAAGGTCCTCAAAGGGCTTCCAAGTGTAATCTGGAACTTGTCCCCATACTCAGAGGGCAGGGAGAGACTGAAGAAAGAAGCAAGCCACTCCAGACTGGTGGGTGGCAGGTTGAATAAGCAAAGGGAAGAGGCTTGTCTTGGGCGGCTGCAAGACCAGTAGATCCCCACAGTCACTCGCCAAATCTTAAAAGTTTTATAGAAGACTTAACTGGGTTCAGTAACATATACTGTTCACATGGTCTCAACACCACACCACTATGTCAAGACAATGTCCTCCAGACAGCCTCTAGGAGTAGAGAAGGCAGGCAAAACAGGGACAGGGGAGTGGATGAAGAGCTTCTGACTGGGGAGGTGCAGCGCACAGGTCAACTGGCAGGCAGGTCTTGCTGAGGACCTTCCCCAGTGTGGGGATTAAGTGAAATTACTAAATGTGGAAATTCCCAACCTTCAGAACAAGGGCAACCAGGCCATCATCCTCCAGACAGAAAACTGGGAAACTCTTCTCTGGGGAATCCAACCAGCCCAAAAGCAAAAATATATAACATTTACATTGATGTGTCCCAACTAACAACCAAGCAGACCCCCTGATAATAAAACCAAATGTCAACCAACCCCACTTTCACACTTGTAGAATAGAAAAATGCCACCAACTTTTGTATATTGATCTTTGATCCTATAACCTCCTTAAATTAATGTAATAGCTATAGAAAGTAGTTGTCTGCTGGTTCCTTAGAATATCCTATCTGATCAATTATGTCATCTGTGAATGTGAACTGCTTTTCTTTTTTTTTTTTTTTTTGTTTTTTCCCCCTTCTTGCCTAATCGTGAAGGCTAGGCTCTCTAGTTCAATGTAAGGGCAGCATCAGTATCCTTGCTTTGCTCCTGATTTGGGGGAGTATTTAATCTTTTAACTTAAATATGATGCTAGCAATAGGTTTTTCATACATGCCTTTATCAGATTGAGGAAGTTCCCTTTGTTCCCATTTGATTAAATGTTTTATCATGAATGGATACTGAATTTTTTCAAACATTTTTCTACATCTGTTGAAATTATGTTTCTTTATTTTATTGTTAATATGTTATTGACATTCAAATGTTAAATCAACTTCGCATTCTTAGAATTTATCCATTAACATTTTGCTAAGAATCTTTGTGCCCATATTCATGAGGCATACGTGACATGTATGTATATTTGTATGTATGTATGCATGCATTTATGTGTGTATGTATTTCTTTCTAGCTTTCCTTCTTTATGTGTTTTTAATGCTTTTGTCTGGCTCTGGTATCAGAGTAATACTGACTTCATAAAATGGGTTGAATAGGGCCTTTGTCCTCTATTTTCTGAAAAATTATATGTAATATTGGTATTATTTCTTCCTTAAATGTTAAATAGAATTCACCAATTGAACCATTTGGGCTTGAGGTTTCCAATCAGCTTTTTAGTCTTCCCCTCTCAAACACAGCCATACAGACATTCAAGAATTGCTACTGATTTGTACATTACAATCAACTCGTAAGCTTTGAAGAAATATGCCCCAATAGCAAAGGTTTGGATTTGATTGGTCTGTTGTGGTCCTAAGCATCATACTTTTTTTAAGCCCCATAGGTGATTTTGATTATACTCAGAGTTGAGAACTTCTGCTGTAAAATGAAAGCTAGAGACGAAAACAATGAGAAAAGAGCAACCTGGAAGAAACAGACAATGCAAGCAGATGACAATTCTAAAGAAACTATTACTGATATCATCAAAGACATCAGAGAGGATACTGAGACCATGAAAAAAAGCAACAGGTTGTTACAACTCAAAAATTAAGCAAAACTGATTTCAAATACTAGATCTCTTACATTTTATTGAGGTTTTGGGGCCCTGAGCTATTTACATAGGTTCCTTGATACTCTGTCTCCTCATCTACAAAATAGCAATAATAAAAGCATCACCCCATGGGTTGCTGTGAATATTAAATGAGGTAATATTTGAAAGTAGTTAGGAGAACACCTCCCACAATGTATTAATTAGTAGCATGTTATAGTCACTCTTGAGAATCCTTTTGTTGTTACTTGCTTTATTGGGTCAAGTAGACAAAATGACCTTAGCAACATTAAATTAAGTAAGGTATTTAACTCATGAAATTACTATGCAAATCTCAAAAACAAACAATGCACTATTGGTGGAGAACGGTGGAACAAGAGGAAACAGTGAAAATTTCAATTAATGAAGTGATTTTTCACTTCTAAAATGTGTCCTCATTTATAAAAATTAGCTTGCAAGCTGCTTGTTCACATTTTCTTAATATTTGGTACAAGTTCAAATTTGCCACAGAGCCCTGGACACTCAATAGCATCTGTGTAGCAAATCATAGGACAAACTGGAATAGCTCTGTGGGTTTCCATTCATTTTATATTTTCTTAAGCTTTAATCTAGTTTCATTTTCAATAACAAAGCTACAGTTCTCTACTGTAGATTATTCAGACTTCTCAAGGCTAGGGGGAGGATTAAATACAATAATGCCTGGAAAGCACATAATTTTGTATATAACCTCAATTAATGTTAACTGACATCACCATAATTATCATTATGATTCAGCATAGGACTAGCTAATGATGAATTTGAAGTTTTTCACATATAATGTGAGGTAGTCTCGCCTCAAAGAATCCACTTAGTATAGGGATTTGACAGAATTTGTTTACTGTCAGGTATGTTCTGTTTGCAGACTATAATGTTCATTAGTACTAAAGATATGCAAAGTTTGGGGCCAGAATCGTCTGGTCAGTCACCATTCATTGCTTACTATATTTTGCTTTGTAGACTCAGCCAAAAATAGATTGTTTTTGAAAACTATTTAGACTGAGAACTGGAAGATTCTTAGGGTTTGGCATAAATTGGCATGATGCTCTTCCCTGGGTAATTTTCATTGAACATTGGTGATGAGGAGAATTACATCCTTTAAGGTAGCCCCAATCCCATAGAATGTCATCCCACTTAAATTTTCTTCTTTGACAGAAGTATGTGTATTCTATCCACTTAGGAGCTGTTAGACAAGATCAACATCAATAGATCTCCATAAGTCTCAGAAACAGACTAAAAATTACATGTGTCTTAACTGTCAATAAAATAAGCTCTGTTTGGGATTTTCAGAGTTGGCATTAATAGTGCCTAGATAATCAACAAAACGTGTTTCAGAATCATCTTTCCCAGAAATTGCCATAAAGGAAAGTAATAAAATTCCTTAGGTTACAAAATACCAACAGGAAATGGCCCAGTTTTCATGCTCCAGCTGTGACCTGGGAGGATATATAAAGTCTATGCTGCTCCAAATATTCTCTACTGGAAGTCAAATAAAATCGTCCATAATAAAAAGCTATATTCTTAAAGTCCAGTTAGTGTCACTTGCAGAAGGTGGCACCACTCTAACAGTACCATCTTCAAATGGGAAAAAATAATCAGCGAGGTCTTACACAACAGGCATCGTGCAACTGCAGGCAGTTCTCTCCTTTTACTTATTTTGTATTCTGGGGAGCACCTAGCCTATTTTAAAAAAGTAAAAATGAACAACAGTAATATGCACATTAGATAGAAGGCCTGAAATGATCTATTTTTAAGGCTATTTGAATGAAAAAAACAGTTGTGCATTTTCACATCCAGAACCCTTATTTTGAGAAGCATTTCTCCCCAGAACATGTCTCTTTGATGACTCACATTCCTCTTCATATGGAGAGAGGCTTGTTAACTTTCAGATCCAAAAGTTCCCATTCGTGGACCTCCTTCAGATGTACATGGGCAAACAGTTTGTGCAAGGGCTCCCAGAAGGCATATGCCCCAAAATTGTCCAGAGTCTTTATCACCCAAAGGAGAACTAGAATCCAGGTGGGATCTTCATACTGGAAAGTTCAGGAGCCTTTGTTTCCACCCATAACTTAGAAAATATGTGAATATGTTTTCAAATATGTATGAATATTCTTCCTTTCTACTCATGTGGTGCCCTATTTATTCTTTCGGTGCTTTCATTTCCTAAGACAATATCTAAAAGAAATTTTACCAAGATTATTCCAGGAGATGGTTGCATTGATGATCGCAAAACACTGCCACTTGGAAGATTTCCTCCCAAGTGGGGAAAGAAGACCAAGTCTTCAACAACAGCAATGTGCTTTGATTGCATGACTTGTCTCAATGGCAGCAGTTTTTTGGAAAATGGTTAAGGAGATGACTTGGCTATTTGTATGGCAGATGTACCAAATGCCCACATTCTTCCCGTTGTCTGTTGAGAAGAAAAATCTTATTAGAAAACTCAGAAGGCATTTGTTGCTTTAAATACCGGTGGTTTTGTGAAGGGGTAAATCATCATGTAAACTGACTCTTAATGGGTGGTTCACTCAGAGAATGACTTCCTGTTTTGTTCGACAAATAAAGAGGAAGTGCACTTCACATGGTATGGTCAATAATGCAGGAATTCCTTATTGCATTAGATTGTATTTCAATTATTCTACAATTGCCATTCAGTGATGTCTCTGAATCTCACCAAAGTGACAAACTGATTTCCAAAAATGGCCTTGTGGAGAGTGAACCATTTGTTCTTAAGAGAAGCCAGAAGGGCTGTACTCCTGACAGTAAGAGGTCAGCTGGTCTGAAGAACAGCCAATTCCAGTTGTATAATGAAAACTGACCCTGGCTCTGAAAGCTCACTTGGAGACTTCCAGCAAAATTTCACCACTATGCGGACTATGGTATTTATACGGATGGGCTAGTTTAATAAGCTGTTTCACCAGCTTCTTAACTTTCACTGCAAATATTTCTCCAGAAGCCAAGTCCCTCAATCTTGTGCACTTTGTGGGCTTGAAGTATTAATTATAGTTTATATTCTACAAAAACAAGTAGAAAGAGCTGTAAGTTTCTATGCTTATTGGTTCCTAAGTTGCTTGGCCATGACTTTTTTAAACTCTGTTTTAGCCCCAGCTGGCATGAAGTTTGGCATTTTAAGTCAGTATAACCCATAGGTGTTGAAGTCTTCTACAAACCCTAATTCCTTAAAAGGCCACTTGTCTCATTTTAAAATATATGTTACTAGCTCAGGCTTAAAAGGAACAACAACGTGGAAAAATTCATCAAGCCATATGCATGAACCAAATTTGGTTCAAATCTCAATTTAGGTCAGTTCAAGGTGACTTATTTCAAACTATTTTTTTGAGACTTACTGTTTTTAAATTTTTATATAAAATATCTTCTCCTTTTATTAAAAATAAATTAAAAATATTTTACCTTATTCCATCAGTTATGTAAGAATAAAGATCTTTTTCTAAAGCTCTATTGTTTTATATACATATATATATATATATATACATATATATATATATATGGCCCTTCTATGTCTGTGTTCACTGTGTATATACCACGTGATTGCTATTTATTATTTAGCAGAGTTTTCAGTATATCTCTAAAGTCCACATATTTGCCAGACTTATATGCAATACAATATTTTATTGATATGTCACAAATAATTAACGCACTTGCCAATATTTGGGCATTTGTCATGACTTTTAAATTATATGCATTATGGTTATATGATATAGTAATTTCCTAGGGCTGCGATAATAAAGTGCCACAAACTGGGTGGCTTGAGACAACAGGAATGTATTCTCCCACAGTTCTGGAGACTAGAAGTCTGAAATCAAGTTGTTGGCAGGCCGCACTCCCTCTGGCCCCATGGGGGGAGGATGCTTCCCTGCCTTTTCCAGCTTCCTGTATCCCCAGGCGCTCCTCAGCTTGCGGCTGTTTAACTCCAATCTCCACCTCAGTCTTCACTTGGCTACTGTCCCTCTGTGTCTCTTCTCCTCTTTTTATAAGGACACCAATGATATGAACTAAGGGCCCACCCTTCTCCAGTATAACCTCCAACTTAATGAATTACATCTGCAACAATTCTATTTCCAAATAATGCCACACCCTGAGGTTCCTGGAAAGACATGAAATTTGCAGGGGGAGATTTTCCATTCCAGTGCATGTACCCTGAATCGTTATTTATAGACATGCTAACATTCTCAGTACCTAAGGGACAGGAAAATAAAATGCTTTCACATTTTCAAAATACATGGTATACACACACACACACACACATATATATATGTATGTATATATACATGTTATTTACTTTTTTCCCCCTCCGATCTGTAATTTCTGTGAGAAAAAGAATTCTGCTTTTCATGTTTTTAAAATCCTGATTACTCCACAGGGAGAAAATCCAACTACTACCTGCTATACATTTCAGTGAATGACAATGTGCTACAGCAATCATGGGTTCAGTTCCATACCTCTAATCAGTGCTCTTTCTTCCCAAAGACAACAAATTTCCCCACAGTTTCCTATCCTTGATGGATCTGTAATGAGATAAATAGCATTCTATACCTCAAAGTAAATGGGTGACCCCACATCCCAAAAGGGAAGGGAAACATATACAGAAAAAGATGGCATTTGTATTTCACTCTTCACCGTCATTCAATATTCAACAAATATTGATTAACCTATAAGAAACCCCAAGTACTTGTGTCAGAAAGGGACCATCCAAAACCTTAAGAAGAGGCCATAGTCTCTTCAATGCAGAAAGACTCTGAAAAAGCAAAATACCAAAGTGTATCAAACATCACATGAGAGGGGGGATCTGACATAAATACTTCCTTCAACCATCTTTTCAAAAAGGAGTAGACACCAAACACCTTCATCCCCTTTACCTTAATTCATCTATCAATACACCAGAACACAGTAAAATATTACACATTGTTGGGTTTTTTATTAAGACTTTTTTTTAGAGCAGTCTAAGGTCACAGCAAAATTGAGGGAAGACATAGACATTTCCCATATACTCTGCGCACCACATGCACGCCTCCCCATTGCCTACATTCCCCACCAGAGGGGCGCATTTCTTTAAACTGATGAACTGACACGGACACACCAGTATCACCCAAAGTCCACAGTTTGCATTATGGTTCACTTTTGACATTGTGTGTTCTATGGCTTTGGACAAGCTTATAATGGCATGTGTCTGGCATTATGGTATCTTACAGGCTATTTTCTGCCCCAAAAATCTTCCTTTCTCTGCCTTTTCATTGCTTTCCTATTCTCCAATCTTTTGCAACCACTGATCTTTTTACTGTCTCCAAAGTTCTGCCTTTTCCAGAATGTCCTATAACTGGAATTAAACAATATGTCACCTTTTCAGATTGGCTCTTTTCCCATGAGAATGTGCATTTCAGGTTCCTCCATGTCTTCTCACGGCTTGATAGTTCATTTCTTTTTAGTGATGGATAATATTCCATTGTTTGGTCGTACTACAGTTTATTTATCCACCCACCTACTGAAAGACCTTCACACACACTAGCAGCTGTTTTCTAGAAAACGCTAATAATGCTTTGTAGAGGATGATACCCTATATCTTAAAGTTGCTGTTTTTCAAAAACATAAAGTTATCCTATAGCTCTGAATAATCACTGTGGATATATTATACTTGTATCATATATCTTATTTCCAGGAAGCCCCAGACATGGTACACATAGGAGAGTTGTAACATTTTCTTTTCTAAAATAACAGAATCACTTGCACTAGAAAGTGCTTGTAAAAAGGTAAGGTCAGTGGTCAAGGCAGCACTTCCCCAGCTGACATGCATGCCACTTCCGAAGACAGGGCACTTTCAGAATGAGAGGCCAAGATAAGGCCTGCCACTTTACAAGGAACTGGCGAATGAACTTTAGCACAGTTGCGAGGGAACTTGGCTCTCCCAGAACAAAACAGCCATGCTTGATTTTGTTTCCCCTTCTCAATAAGGAAAGTGAATGCTCAACTTCAAGGTATGCAGATAATGTTCTATTTGTTTTGGAGGCATTAACGTCAACTTTCCCCGGTTGGTACTGCCAAGAAGCAACACAAAATCAGAAGTAAAGAGTTCTCCAATAAATAGATGGCCTATAATCAGAATCCTATAAAGCCCAGAAATAAATGTTTCTCTGATATTTCAGACCAATATAGAGATCTTTTCTTAGATCAGGAAAAAAAAATGTATCCTGAGTTATTCTGGTCAGTTTACTGATTCAGCTACATTTAGTGTAACAGTGAAATAAATTACTTTCTGATCAGCAATTATGGTGGCCAAAAAATCCAGGGCAACAAGAAGCTAGTCTACTGAGCCAAGAATGCAAGGTCAAACTTTCCCTGTCCTACAATCCCTTCCCCTTGTGAAAAAATGTCCCTGCCCTCCAACACTACTGAAGTTACCATGTAAGTCTCTTGCTTCCTTCACTTGATTTACTTTGAAAACCATCTACTCATGGTTTGGTTTCCCATCATTCTCTCAAAGTTCTATCAAAAGATGCCAATGGTCTGCTGATCCTAAAAGGTCACCATGCAGCATTTCACCCTAATGAGTGTCTCCTCTTTCTGGAAGTTCCCTTCTCCCTTGACTTAGGTCAGCGTGTCCTCTCACTTTTTTTCCAAATGCTCTGATGATTTCCCCTCAGTGTGCTTTGCTGAGACCTGAGCTTCCAGGCACATATTACTTAGTTTTATTTCCTCATAGAGTCCACACATAACTATTGAGTGCCTTTGAAGTGCTCGGCACTGTCCTAGTATTCTGATTTCAGCTCTACTTTCTCTCTTATCTCTACGATTTCTCCCTCTGCTACTTCATCCTGCCTTAAGGTTTTAATTATCAGCTCTATTCATTCCCTCCTTTTTGGCCATTGCTTTAATATACAGCCTTATCATTTCTTTCCCAGACTTTTATAATAACTTCCTAAATAATCTTCCTGCTGACAGTTTTACTACTGCTCATCCTGCAGAAATTATTTTCCCCAATTTCTCACTCCCTTCTTTTCTCTCCTTTCTATAAATCTATTTTTAATATAAAATGTGTATCAAAACTCTCCAAATTTAGAAAACTAGAAAGAGAAAAATCATTGACAAGCCCAAACCCAGTGTCAACCATTTCACTTTAGTGGACTTTCTATCAGAAATTTTCCAGGTATACTTTTAAAAAAAATGAGTTGGGGGGAACTGAAGATTTTTACCTTCAAAATCAGGTAAGTCCTGTTTATCTAATTTTTAAAATTTAAACTGTTCATTTCTGGGAAGATGGCGGCATGAGCAGGGCGGGGGAAATCTCCTCCCAAAACCATATATATTTGTGAAAATACAACAAATACAACTATTCCTAAAAGAGAGACCAGAAGATACAGGACAACAGCCAGGCTACAGCTACATCTGCAAGAACTCAGAGCCTCACGAAGTGGTTAAGATACAAAGCTGCGACCCGACGGGACCCGAGCACTCCCCCAACCCCAGCGCACCAGCGGGAGGAAAAGATTCAGAGTGGGGAGGGAGTGGAAGCACAGACCGGCTAAATAACCAGCCCTGGTGATCTGCGCCGGGAGCACTGACACACATCGCGTGGTGTATCGGAGAGTAGAGAAACAGAAGTACAGAATCCGAGATGGAGACAACAAGCGGGTCCCCTCAGCCAGCTCCCAGGGACAAAAGAAAAGCACGTGCTTTTCTTTAAAAAAAAGTCTTAAAGAGACAAGGGCCAAACAGCGGGACAAAATCGTCCCAGCGCACTCAGCCCAGCGGGCTGGGAGTCTTGGGGAGTTTCAGACCCCCTGGCTGGCGGCCGGGCAAAGCAGCCACACCAAGGCTTCCCCCAGAGATCAGCAGCCTGCCATTCGTTCCCCCCCACCCAGCCAGAGTCGCAAAGGGTCCGGCGGAGCTGCCGCTGCTGTGGAACAGTGGAGGAGCAGCGCCATCCACAGCATCCTCACAGAATCACATCCCAGCTGGTACGCAGCTAAGCGGGAAGGACCCCAGAGCCAGTTTCGGAAGGCACCAAGGGGACCAGAACGCCCCCAAGTAGACTGCAAACCCCCGCAGTGCTATAGGCTAAGCCGAGGGTGACCCCGCACACAGGCAGTTTAGGGGATTATCCCAGAGACTGCCTCCTGGTGTGCTGGAAAACAGCTCAGGCCCCTGAGAAGGGCAAGGAGAACAAAAAGCAGGAAGGGACTTTGTTCTTCCAGCTGACACACGTGGCAACTACCAGCGACCAATTCTATTGCCATGAAAAGAGAGAGGAATATGGTCCAGACTAAGATCAGCCAGACAACCCCAGAGAGGGAGCCTGAAGGGATGGAAATGCAGTCTTCCTGAAAAAGAATTCAGAATAAGTTATAACCATGCTGATGGATCTACAGAGAAATATGCAAGAGCTAAGGGAGGAAGTGAGGAAAGACAATGCAGAAATGAGACAAGCAATCAACGAGCTCAGCAGCAGACTGGATGAGATGCAAGAGACTGTTAATGGAATAGAAAGCAGAGAACAGGAATACAGAGAAGCTGAGGCAGAGAGAGATAAAAGGATCTCTAGGAATGAGAGAATATTTTTTTTCACAGCAGCATGATTTTTAATAGCCAAAATACAGAAACAATTCCCATGTTAATCAACTGGGAAATGGATAATAAAAAAGGTGGCATATCCCTACAATGGAATATTACTCAGCCATAAAAAGGAAGGGAATCTGGTGCAGGCAATGACAGAATGAATCTCAAAACCATTATATTAAGAGAAAGAAACTGGACACAAAGACTGTACATTATGTCATTTCATTTATATAAACCTACCAGGGAAATCTGCAGAGGGATGACTGCCTGGGGTTGGGGATGGGAGATGGATTGATGGCATGCAGCATGAGGGAACTTTTCAGCTAAGAGAAGTGTTCTAAAATTGCATTGTGGTGATGGTTCCATTACTGTATTAATTTACCAAAAATAGTTGAATCATATACTTACAATGGGTGAATTTTACAGTATGTATATTATACTTCAATAAACCTGTTAAGTCACGTGGCAAAAGCATATAATGTATAATTATATAACAAGAAGGAAGTGAAAAAACTGGAACAATAATTCAATCTGTCACAGTAACCAAATATACTTTTTTCAAATAAATAAAATATGTTGGTGAATTTCTTGGGGGCAGTTAAACTTGAATTGCAAGCTTCTACAGCCTATACCTCACACTGGCCTCAACTAGACTCTATCATCCACATCTTTGTGGTTCACTACTGCATCCTTAGCAATTAGCACAGTAGCACATAGTAGGTACTTTATAAATATTTGTTGATCCTTGAAGACATGAAGTAAGAATGTCTTGAGAGTCTATATTTTGGGTGTCTACTATGCAGCAAAAGCCATTCTGCATTTTTCAATAATATCTAAAATTGCATCAACTTTAGAATATTCTCTTAAATTTGTTTCAGTTTTGATGTTTGAATATTCTTGCCAGGATAAATACATATGTACCTCAAATTATCCTAGCTATGGACTACTAACCTTGCAACTATTTAACTCTAATGAAGTCTTGCATTCGCTCTAACCCTCTAGCAAGTCCCACAGCCCAGGGGATGTTTCACATGTGCTCAAGTGCAGTTTGTCCCACTGGTATTCTCACTGCTCTTCTGGAAAGTGTGGTTTCTTTGCTGGTGGCTATTATCAGTCTTCCAGTATGGCTGATAATGCTGCTTCTCAACTGGTCCTCTGCCACGCTGTGAGCAAGCACCACAAATCTGTCAGCAAACACCTGGGCCAGGCAGCGAGGCAGCAGGCAGTACTGTGCAAGTCTGTGCTTCTGTGCCATGGGGCATAGGCCATTTCAGTGGTCCACTGGGGGCTGCACCAAGCTCTCAGCCAAGCAAAGCCTCGAGGTGCCTACTGTGGAATAGGAGAAGATGGCTCCCTAACTTTAGGGTTGCATTGTGTTGGGTGTGTCCTAAGGCTGTGCTGCTTGGACTCCAAAGTTTTATACAGTTTAGAAAGGGATTTTCAGTTTTACTCATTGTCTTTCTCCTTAGGATTCAGACCTGCACCAAGGGAGACATGTTGGGAATAGATTTGCAGTCTCAATCATGCTGCACTCAGAATCCATATTCTGTTTGACCGGAGAGGTCAGTTTCGCCATGCTAGTATTCCTCACTGTCACTAAGTTCTTTACAACGCCTGAAAACAGACTTTCATGGAGCTATTCCTTCCATCTGACAAGGACATTCAGACATGCCTGAGAACACAGCCATGGATGGTGGCTCAGTAGTGATCTTTACGATATTTGGACCCGTACCATCATTATTAAAGAGGATCTAGTACTGCACCTGGGACAACAGACATTGTTTTTAACTTCTGGATCTACTGTTTCTTTCTTTCTTTCTTTTTTCTTTTGGTATTATTAATCTACAATTACATATGCAATATTATGGTTATTAAACTACCTCTTCATCAGGACCCCCCCACAAACCCCATTACAGTCACGGTCCATCAGTGTAGTGAGATGCTATAGAATCACTACTTGTCTTCTCTGAGTTGTACAGCCTTCCCCACGCCCCCCAACATTACATCTGCTAATTGTAATGCCCCTTTTCCCCCTTGTCCCTCCCTTCCCACCCATCCTCCCCAGTCTCTTTCCATTTGTTAACTATTAGTCCATTCTTGGGTTCTGTGAGCCTGCTGCTGTTTTGTTCCTTCAGTTTTTTCCATGCTCTTATGCTCCACATATGAGTGAAATCAATTGATACTTGTCTTTTTCGGCTAGGCTTATTTCACTGAGCATAATACCCTCTAGCTCCATCCATGTTGTTGCAAATGGTAGGATTTGTCTTCTTCTTAAGACTGAATAATATTCCGTTGTGTATATGTACCATATCTTCTTTATCCATTCATCTACTGATGGACACTTAGGTTGCTTCCATTTCTTGGCTATTGTAAATAGTGCTGCGATAAACATAGGGGTGCATATATCTTTTTCAAACTGCGCTGCTGCATTCTTAGGGTAAATTCCTAGGAGTGGGATTCCTGGGTCAAATGGTATTTCTATTTTGAGTTTTTTGAGGAACCTCCGTACTGCTTTCCACAACGGTTGAACTAACTTGCATTCCCACCAGCAGTGTAGGAGGGTTCCCTTTTCTCCACATCCTCGCCAATATTTGTTGTTTGTGTTTTGGATGTTGGCCATCCTCACTGGTGTGAGGTGACATCTCATTGTGGTTTTAATTTGCATTTCTCTGATGATTAGCGATGTGGAGCATCTTTCCATGAGTCTGTTGGCCATCTGAATTTCATCTTTGGAGAATTGAGGAATGAAAGAATATTAAGAGAACTGTGTGACCAATCGAAACGGAACAATATTCGCATTATAGCAGTACGAGAAGAAGAAGAAGAGAGAAAAAGGGATAGAAAGTGTCTTTGAAGAAATAATTGCAGAAAACTTCCCCAAGCTGGGGAAGGAAATAGCCTCTCAGACCATGGAAGCCCACATATCTCCCAACACAAGGGATCCAAGGAAGACAACACAAAGACACATAATAATTAAAATGGCAAAGATCAAACATAAGGACAGAGTATTAAAGACAGCTAGAGAAAGAAAAAAGATCACCTACAAAGTAAAACCCAACAGACTGTCATCAGACTTATCAACAGAAACCTTACAGGCCAGAAGAGAATGGCAAGATATATTTAACGTAATGAAACAGAAGGGCCTTGAACCAAGAACATTGTATCCAGCATGATTATCATTTAAATTTGAGGGAGGGATTAAACAATTCCCAGACAAGCAAAAGCTGAAGCAGTTTGCCTCCCATAAACCACCTCTACAGGCTATCAAAGGGACTGCTCTAGAGGGAAGCACTCCTAAGGCTAAAAAGATGTCACCAGAGAAAATAAAATCATAGCAAAGAAAGCAGAATATCCAAATACTAAAGGCAAAAAGTAAAATCAATGATCCACAAAAACAGCCAAAGTAAATATAAAAGTACAGAATAAAACACCTAGTATATAAAGAAGGGAGGAGGAAGAATAAGAAGTGAGAGAAATAAAGAATCATCAGACTGTGTTTATAATAACTTAACAAGAAAGTTAAGTTAGATTGTTATATAGTAAAGAAGCTACTCTTGAACCTTTGGTAACCACGAATCTAAAGTTAGCAATGGCAATAAATACATATCTATCAATAATCGCCTTAAATGTAAATGGACTGAATGCACCAATCAAAAGACACAGAGTAACAGAATGATAAAAAAGCAAGACCCATCGATATGCTGCTTACAAGAGACTCACCTCAAACCAAAGATATACACAGACTAAAGGTGAAGGGATGGAAAAAGATATTTCAAACAACAAACAGAAAAAAGCAGGTGTTGCAGTACTTGTATCAGACAAAATAGACTTCAAAACGAAGAAAGTAGCGAGTGATAAAGAAGGACATTACATAATGATAAAGGGGTCAGACCAACAAGAGGATATAACCATTTTAAATAAATATGCACCCAACACAGGAGCACCGACATATGGGAAACAAATACTAACAGAATAAAAGGAGGAAATAGAAAGCAGTGCATTCATTTTAGGAGACTTCAACACACCACTCACTCCAAAGGACAGATCAACCAGACAAACAATAAGTAGACACAGAGGCACTGAACAACACACTAGAACAGATGGACCTAACAGACATCTACAGAACTCTGCACCCAAAAGCAGCAGGATACACATTCTTCTCAAGTGCACATTGAACATTTTCCAGAATAGACCACATACTAGGCCACAAAAAGAACCTCAGTAAATTCAAAAATATTAAAATTCTACCAACCAACTTCTCAGATCACAAAGGTATAAAGCTAGAAATAAATTGTACAAAGAAAACAAAAAGGCTCACAAATACATGGAGACTTAACAGCATGCTCCTAAATAATCAATGGATAAATGACCAAATTAAAACAGATCAAACAATATATGGAGACAAATGACAACAACAGCACAAACCCCTACTTCTGTGGGACGCAGCAAAGGCAGTTCTAAGAGGAAAGTATATTGCAGTCCAGGCGTATTTTAAAGAAGGAAGAACAATCCCAAATGCATAGTATAAAGACACAATTATTGAATTTGGAAAAAGAAGAACAAATGAGGCCCAAAGTCACTAGAAGGAGGGACATAATAAAGATCAAAGAAGAAATAAATAAAATTGAGAAGAACAAAACAATAGAAAAAAATCAATGAAACCAAGAGCTGGTTTTTTGAGATAGATAAACCTCTAGACAGATTTATTAAGAGAAAAGAGAATCTACACATATAAACAGAATCAGAAATAAGAAAGGAAATATCATAATGGACCCCACAGAAATACAAAGAATTATAAGAGAATACTATGAAAATCTATATGCTAACAAGCTGGAAAACCTAGAAAAAAAATGGACAACTTCTTAGAAAAATACAACCTTCCAAGACGGACCAAGCAAGAAACAGAAAACCTAAACAGACCAATCACCAGCAACGAAATTGAATCAGTAATCAAAAAACTACCTAAGAACAAAACCCCCGGACCAGATGGATTCACCTCTGAATTTTACCAGACATATAGAGAAGAAATAACACCCATTCTCCTCAAAGTTTTTAAAAAAATAGAAGAGGAGGGAATACTTCCAAACTCATTCTATGAAGCCAGCATCACTCTAATACCAAAACCGGGCAAAGACCTCACCAAAAAAGAAAATTACAGACCAATATCCCTGATGAACGTAGATGCAAAAATACTCAGTAAAATATTAGCAAACCAAATTCAAAAATACATCAAGAGGATCATACACCATGATCAAGTGGGATTCATCCCAGGGATGCAAGGATGGTACAACATTCGAAAATCCATCAGCATCATCCACCACATCAACAAAAAGAACAAAAACCACATGATCATCTCCATAGATGCTGAAAAAGCATTTGACAAAAATCAGCATCCATTCTTAATTAAAACTCTCAACAAAATGGGTATAGAGGGCAAGTACCTCAACATCATAAAGCCCATGTATGACAAACCCACAGCTAACATCATACTTAACAGTGAGAAGCTGAAAGCTTTTCATCTAAGATCAGGAACAAGACAGGGATGCCCACTCTCTCCACTGTTATTCAACATAGTACTGGAGATGCTAGCCATGGCAATCAGACAAAACAAAGAAATACAAGGCACCCAGATTGGTAAAGGAGAAGTCAAGTTGTCACTATTTGCAGATGATATGATACTGTACATAAAAAACCCTAAAGTCTCCATTCCAAAACTACTAGAACTAATATCTGAATACAGCAAAGTTGCAGGATACAAAATTAACACACAGAAATCTGTTGCTTTCCTATACACAAATGATGAACTAACAGAAAGAGAAATCAGGGAAACAATTCCATTCACAATTGCCTCAAAAAGAATGAAATACCTAGGAATAAACCTAACGAAGGAAGTGAAAGACCTATACCCTGAAAACTACAAAACACTCTTAAGAGAAATTAAAGAGGATAGTAACAAATGGAATTCATCCCATGCTCTTGGCTAGGAAGAATAAATATTGTCAAAATGGCTACACTACCTAAAGCAATCTACAGATTCAACGCAATCCCTATCAAAATACCAACAACTTTCTTCAATAAACTGGAACAAATAATTCTAAAATTCATATGGAATCACAAAAGACCCCCAATAGCCAAAGCAATCCTGAGAAGGAGGAATAAAACAGGGGGAATTACACTCCCTGACTTCAAGCTCTACTACAAAGCCACAGTAATCAAGACAATTTGGTATTGGCACAAAAGCAGACCCACAGACCAGAGGCACAGAATAGAAAATCCAAACATTAACCCAAACATATACAGTCAATTAATATTTGATAAAGGAGCCTTAGATATACAATGGGGAGATGACAGCCTCTTCAGCAGCTGGTGTTGGCAAAACTGGAAGGCTACATGTACGAGAATGAAACTGGACTACTATCTCCATACACAAAAGTAAACTCAAAATGGATCAAAGACCTCAATGTAAGTCATGAAACCATAAAATTCTTAGAAAAAATATAGGCAAAAATCTCTTGGACATAAGCATGAGCGACTTCTTCATGAACATATCTCCCCAGGCAAAGAAAACAAAAGCAAAAATGAACAAGTGGGACTATATCAAGCTGAAATGCTTTGTACAGCAAAGGACACCATCAATAGAACAAAAAGACATTCTTCAGTATGGGAGAATTTATTCATAAATGACATATCCGATAAGGGGTTGACATCCAAAATGTATAAAGAACTCATGCACCTCAACAAGCAAAAAGCAAATAATCCAATTAAGAAATGGGCAGAGGACATGAATAGACACTTCTCCAAAGAAGAAATTCAGATGGCCAACTGGCACATGAAAAGATGCTCCACATCGCTAATCATCAGAGAAATGCAAATTAAAACCACAATGAGATATCACCTCACACCAGTAAGGATGGCCAACATCCAAAACACAAACAACAACTGTTGGCTAGGATGTGGAGAAAAGGGAACCCTCCTACACTGCTGGTGGGAATGCAAGTTAGTTCAACCGTTGTGGAAAGCAGTATGGAGGTTCTCAAAAAACTCAAAATAGAAATACCATTTGACCCAGGAATCCCACTCCTAGGAATTTACCCTAAGAATGCAGCATCCCAGTTTCAAAAAGACATATGCACTCCTATGTTTATCACAGCACTATTTACAATAGCCAAGAAATGGAAGCAACCTAAGTGTCCATCAGTAGATGAATGGATAAAGAAGATGTGGTACATATACACAACGGAATATTTTTCAACCATAAGAAGAAGATAAATCCTACCATTTGCAACAACATGGATGGAGCTAGAGGGTATTATGCTCAGTGAAATAAGCCAGGCAGAGAAAGACAAGTACGAAATGATTTCACTCATCTGTGGAATATAAGAACAAAGAAAAAACTGAAGGAACAAAACAGCAGCAGAGTCACAGAACCCATGAATGGAGTAACAGTTACCAAAGGGAAAGGGACTGGGGAGGATGAGTGGGAAGGGAGGGACAAGGGGGAGAAAGGGGCATTACGATTAGCAGATGTAATGTTAGGGGGATACAGGGAGGGCTGTACAACTCAGAGAAGACAAGTAGTGATTCTATAGCATCTCACTACACTGATGGACAGTGAATGTAATGGGGTAAGAGGGGGTGTCCTGATGAAGTGGGGAGTTTAGTAACCATAATGTTGCACATGTAACTGTGGATTAATGATACCAAAATAAAAAAATTTTTAAACTGTTCAAAACATAAAGAGAAAATCTTTCAAATATCTTTTTTGAATCCAGCAAAATTCTAATAAGCAACCTGACATGGATATACCACCAAAAACTAACAAACAAAAAAAGTTCAAGTTCACTTTTGGAGAAATATGCAAAAATGCTAAATAAAATATAAGCAAATACAGTAAAAACAATACAAATGGTAAAAAGTGCAAGAATGATTTTATATTAAGTATTTAATTTGGTTTAAAATAGCACATTAAGAGGACAAGGAGACATTGTAATCATTGTTTCAAATAATGCCACATAAGATCTTTGATACAATCCAAATTATATTCTTACCTAAAAAGACATTTGATCAAAAACAGCAATGAGTACTTTCTTGACATGATACTAATATTCTCTCCACTTCATGCATAATAATGAGAAGTGAGAAAATTTTCCGTTCATATCAGGAGCAAGAAATTTCAGTTTACTGTGGTTCACAAAGCACCAAGCAATACATTTGGACAAAAGAATTATAATGTATCAATATAAGAAATAAGGTAAATTAGTTACTTTCAGGTGGTATATATAGAAATTTAAAAATTACCAACAGAACTAAAAATTTAGAAACAGAAAGATTTTATCCAGCATTTTTGTATAATTTTCACAAATAAGACCAAAATATGGCTTCCATTACAGGAAAAGGAAAAGTGTTTGCTGGCTTTGCAAATGGAATTTGGAAGTGTTTTTTCTTTTTGTTTTGAAACAATTTAAAGACACTGAATTTATCTTACCTTTGAAAGTTGAACAATTCACATGTTAAAAAAACAAAAAAAGCAAAAATCTATGCCTGAGAAAAGGCTGGTAGGAAACCAATAGGTACAAATTAATTATGCACAGTAAATAGCTTTCTTATGCAAACAATAACCAGGTAGACAATATAATGGGTTTAAAATTATTATATGTTTTTGTGTTCAAGATGGTGGCATAGGAAGATGCAGAACTCCCCTCTTCCCATGGACACAACAGATTTAGTTACATATAGAAAAATTCCCTTCGGAATAAACTACCAGAACAACTTCCTTCACAACAAAGGATGAAGAGCACATCAAAATGGTTAGGAGGGCAGAGACACAGACTTGACAGAAACAATACCCCTGGTGCAGAGATCCATAATCAGGAGGGATTTCACAAAAATCAAAAATCCCTAAGGAGTGAGGTTTGTGTCCCACATCAGGCACCCCAACCCTGAGACATGCATCAGAGAGATGAGCCCCCAAATCATCTGGTTTTGAAACTCAGTGAGGCAAATGTCCAGGAAAGCCACAGAGCTGTAGAGAACAGAGAATCCACTCTTAAACGGCTTGAGTATTCACTCACTCGTCCAGGGGCCCAGCAGAAGGAGTTTGAAAAGCAAAGTGAAGGAGTAAATGAGATTCACTTGCTGATCTTAAAGTTGTGCCAGAAGGGCAAAAGCCGGTTGAGATTCTCTCCATCATACCATTGTTGTCACTCCCTCTCTACCCTGCTGTAGGTGTCCCCCACCTCTGAATGCCTCTCCTATGGCCCCCACCTAAGTCAGCTGGGTGCATGCTCCACCTCCACATGCTGCTCCACCATGGCCCCTTCAAAGCCTGGCTCTGGTAGCTAAGAAGAATTGTGTTTCTGGGCCCTGTGGGTCTGAAATAATAAGAGAGAAGTTCTTGGCATGCTACTACCCCTAGGGCACTGCATAGACAGGACCTAAAAATATGCCCTCAGTCTTGTGAAGAAAATCTATCTACTTGACCTGGTGCTTCAGCCTGGGGAAAAGGCTTCAGTTCTACCACACATCTAGAAGCTTCAAAAGTGTCCTTAGGGTACATAAGCTGCAGAATAAAATCTTTGGGCTTTGTTTTGCCTTGCTACAGATCACTGGTGCTCCCCTGAAAGAAGCTCATACACACATCTGGATCCCCAAATTGTGCAACTGTCACACCTCTAAATTGCTTGTTCTGAAGGCCAACTGGGTCTATGATTGCAGTCCCAAAGATTAGTATAGATTTGCATATCTTAAAAGCTGCTGCCTAAAGGTCAAGCTTCCAATCAGCTTAAAACTAGGTGCTGACTGACATCCTTCCTTCTGGAACACTCACAGGTCTTGGCACATCCTCAACAACTGGGACCCACCAAGAAAAAACAATTCTGTTCAGACAATCACAAAGGCTAGAAAGACAACCAGGAGCTGGTTAAATATAAGGTTCATCTCCTATACAAGTCCACTCTTGTAAGACTGGGACAGCCAGCCAATCGACCATCAGAGAAATCAAAGGAAAAATTTAAAAATACCTAGAAACAAATGACAACAGAAATACAAAATACAAAAATCTATGAGGTGAAGCAAAAGCTATTCTAAGAAGGCAGTTCATAGCAAAACAGGCCTCCTTCAAGAAATAAGAAAAATCTCAAATAAACAACCTAACTTTGCACCTCAAGGAACTATAAAAAGAACAAATGAAACCCAATGTTAGTAGAAGGAAGGAAATAATAAAGATCAGAGCAGAAATAAATAAAATAGAGACTATAAAATAAGAGAAAAAATCAAAGAAATTAAGAGCTGGTACTTTGAAAACAAACAAAATTGACAAACCTTTAGCTAGACTAACCAAGAAAAAAAGAGAGGGCTAAAATAGATAAAATTGGAAATGAAAAAATATTTACAACTGCTACCAAAGAAATACAAAGGATGTTAAGAGTCTACTATGAACAATTATATGCCAACAAATTGAACAACACAGAGAAGTGGATAAATTCCTAGAAATATACAATCTTCTGAGTCAGAATCATGAAGATATAGAAAATCTGAATAGTCCAATTTCTAGTAAGGAGATTGAATCAGTAATCAAAAAACTCCCAACAAACAGAATTCCAAGACCAGACAGATTCCCAGTGAATTTTATCAAACATTTAAAGAGTTAATATCTATCTTCCTCAAACTCTTCCAAAAACTGAAGAAGAGAGAAACTCATTTTATGAGGCCAGCATTACCCTAATACCAAAGCAGACAGACACCACAGAAAAGGAAAATTATAGGCCAATACCCTGATAAACATAGATGTACAAACTCTCCATAAAATATTAGCAAACTGAATTCAACAATACATTAAAAGGATCGTATTTCATGATCAAGTTGGATTTATTCCAGGGATGCAAGGATGGTTCAACATCCACAGGTCAATCAATGTGGTACACACTACATTACAAAATAAAGGACAAAAATCACATCAGCATCTCAATAGATGCAGAAAAAGCATTTGACAAAATTCAACATCCACTTATGATAAAAATTCACAACAAAGTGTGTACAGGTGGAACATGCCTTAACATAATAAAGGCTATATTTGACAAGTCTACAGCCAACATTATACTCAACAGAAAAAGAAAAAAAAATCTGAAAGCATTTCCCTTTAAAATCGGGAACAAGACAAAAATGCCTATTCTCACCACTTTTACTCAACATAGTATTAGAAGTCCGAGCCAGAGCAATAAGGCAGGAAAAAGACATAGAAAGCTTCCAAATTGGAAAGGAAGAAGTAAAACTGTTATTATCTGGGGACAGCAAGCAATTTTTATATATACAATACTCTAAAGACTCCCCCAAATAACTGTTCAAGTTAGTAAACAAATTCAGCAAAAAGTCAATATACAAAAATTTGTTGCATTTTTATACACTAGCAAACTGTCAGAAAGAAAAATTAATAAAACAGACCCCTTCACAAGTGCACCTAAAATATCCAGCATTAAATATACCAAGGAGGTGAAAGACTTGTACACTCAAAATTATAGAACACTGATGAAGGAAATTGAAGACAACATAAATAAGCAGAAATATTTGCAAAAAGATTTTCTGTGCTTGATTGGAAGAATTAATATTGCTAAAATGGTTGTTCTACCCAAAGCAATCTGTGGATTCAATGAAATCCCTACTAAAACACCAATGGCATTTTTCAAAGAAATAGAGCAAACAATCTTGAAATTTGTATGGAACCACAAAAGATCCTGAAGAGCCAAAGCAATCCAGAGAAAGAAGAGCAAAGCTGGGGGCATCCCTGATTTCAAACTGTATTAGAAAGTTATAGTAATCAAAACTGTATGGTACTGGCATAAAAACAGACACAAAGATTAATGGAACAGAATAGATAGCCCAGAAATAAACTCACACATATATAGTCAATTAATTTATAACTATAGAGGCAATAATACACAACAGGGGAAGGACAGGCTGTTCAACAAAGGTGTTGGGAAAACAAGACAGACACATGCAAAAGAATAAAACTGGGCCACTATCTTACACGATACACAAAAATTAACTCAAAATGCTAACAACTTAAATCTAAGAACAGAAACCATAAATGTTCTAGAAGAAAGCATAGGTAGTAAGCTCCTTGACATTGATCTTAGAAATGTCTTTTCAGACCTGATTCCAGAAGCAATGGCAACAGAAGCAAAAATAAACGGGACTACTAAAAAGTTTCTGCACGGCAAAGGAAACCATCAAAAAAATTAAAAACTTACTGAATGGGAGAAGATATTTATAAGTCATATATCCAATGGAAGGTTAATATCCAAAAGAACTCATACAACTCAGTAACAAAAAAAGAAAAAATCTGATTAAAAAATGAGCAGAGGATCTGAAAAGACATTTTTCCAAAAAAGACATACAGATGGCCAACAGGCACATGAAAAGATGCTCAACACCACTAATTACCAGGGCAACACAAATCAAAATCCCAATGAGATAGCACCTTACATCTGCTAGGATAGAGGGTCTTCAAAGAGTTAAAACTAGAACCACCATATGAACCAGCAATCCCATTTCCGTGTATACATATGAAGGAAAAAAACGTCAGTATCTTAGAGAGATACCTGCTCTCCTACGTTCACTGCAGCATTAGTCACAATAGTCAAGATATGGAAACAATTTAAATGTCCACTGATGGATGAAGAGATAAAGAATACAATTATCATTCAGGCTTTAATAGGAAGGAAATTCTGCCATTTGTGACAAGATGGATGGACCTTGAGGGTATTATGCTAAGTGAAATAAGCCAGACACAGAAAGACAAATACTATATGATCTCTCTTATATGGGGACAGGGGGTGGGGGTAAGTCTAACTCATAGAAACAGAGAGTAGAATGGTGGTTACCAGGGGCTGGGGATGAGGAAAATGGGGAGATGTTGGTCACCGTACAACTTCCAGTTGTAAGACTAATAAGTTCTGAGGATCTACTGCACACTATGGTGAGTATCATTGATTACTAATACTGTATCATATATTTGAAAGTTGCTAAAAGGGTAAACCTTACACATTCTCACAAGAAAAAAAAAGGTAACTATGTAAGGTGATGGATGTGTTAATTAATTTAATTTCAGTAAATACTTCACAATGTGTATGTGTATCAAACCATCACATTGTATACTAAATATGTACAATTTTATTTGTCAGTATACCTCAAAAATGATGGATAATGGAGAAAAAAATTTTTAAATAAAAAGATTGGCTAACTCTATAGGAAAAATGAATACCTAAGAGAAACCTGAAAACAGAGAAGTAACAAGCTCTGTCATTTAAAGGATTTAAATGTAGTATCCTCCTGGTGAAGGAGGGAACAGACATGAAATGAAACAGAATCCAGAAATAGACACAAATGCATATGGGGATTTAGTCTACAACAAAGATGGAATTTTTACCAAATAATGTAAAGCAAGATTATTTAATAAGAGGTATTTAAAAATAGACTAAAAGGTAAAAAACTTACCCAGATTACCACTTAACTCCAGAACAATGAAAGATTTAGTTTTTTAAAAAATAAGACTTTAAAATAATAGGAGAAAGCAGGTGAAAACCCAGAAGCCACATAAGCAACATTTGATAAAACAATGTACTTTATTTGATAAATAATAAACTATCGCTTTTAAGAAAAAAAAAAGTCAAATGACAAATGAGTAAAATGTGTGTGTGTGTGTGTGTGTGTGTGTGTGTGTGTGTAGGTATGTAATGTATTTGACAGAGTGCTAAATCCTAAATCCATAACACATTTGACAAAGTGCCAATCTAATAGAAAAAGAAAGGCATCTTTGTTTCAATTTAATTTCATTTAAATTAATTTAATTCAGTTTTCAGTTCTGTAACTATGGATGAAGTTGAGCCTTTTTCCATGTATTTTTTGGCCAATTATGTTCTTGAATTGTTCTTAGAGTTTAGGGGAAGGGAAGGAATTAAGCAAGGATGGGGTCTCAGCTGGAGTCTAGCTTCTGCCTGGTCCCACATGTCGCTCTGGAGAATGAATTGCCCCACAGTGTTAGTGAGGCAAAGGGGGTTGCTTTTTTGTACACCCATGTCATTAGCTATTGGCTGAAGATGGGGAGTGGGTGAGTTTCTGTTGAGATGGCTTCCATTCACCTAAGGGCAGTTTTTTGGAAAAGAGCTCGGCGTTGATCTCATTAGCCGCCAGCACTCCCTGTGGCTGGGAGAGCGGTGCAGGGCCACTACAGGGGATGTGGGCAGGGCAGCACAGCATCTCCCACCACCTCCAAACGCATCTCACCTTGTTGCCCTTACCTCCAACCACTCAAGGGCACTTACTGTTTTTTAAATATGCCCAGCACATCCATTATTCTGTGACTTTCCTGGAATAACCCTTCTACCTGTCCAGCCATCCAAGACCTACTCAACGTTTGTTATACCCCAAACCCTTTCTCAGCTGTGAAGGCCCCTGTCCCCTCAGTTCAGAATGTGTTAGCCTTATGTCCCTCATGGGGGTTTCTTTGTACCTCTCTTGCAGCATTTATTTTGTGTGCTTTTTAATATAGTTAAATGTTCACATTTTTTTCTCCCAAATCAAGGTGGAAGCCATTCATTTGATTCTGTTGTTTGTAACAAATAATTAGAAGCAAATGCTTCCTCAAAAGTGTATAAATGCTTTTGGTGTGAAAACATGGTCCTAGTCGTCTTTTTTCCTTCTTTTAATACCTACCATAAAACCCAATAAATGTTTGCTGAATTGAGTTGAATCAAGTATAATATAAAAAAAAATAAAAAGCAACTTCTTTTCTATCCAGCCCATCAGCTTGGAAATAAACAGACTGATTTCTTGTTTGCTGGCTTTTTTGTTTAAGCTCTATCCCTCTTCTTTTTTGATTCTACTAATCCTTCAGTATAAACATTGTATTCATTCTGTCTAGATTCTCTTAGGTACTAACAAATGCCATCATTCAATTGACTGCCTTCTATAATTCAACCTTCTACATCTTTCAATGGTGATAAATAAGAAATCAAGGGTTTTATGTTCTGCTTTTAGAGTTTCACCATCAAATTCCTTTATTATGTTGAGGTAACTTTCTCAGAAAATACATGGCCCACAGGTTTGTGTGAAAAGCTTTATCATTTCAAGGATCTCTTACATTAGGCATTCGACATTGGTTTTTGATATGGTGACAAAATTTGAACCCTCCATGTGAAAAGTAGATTCATTTACAAAAGAAACAGTTAGGGCCATTATTTCCAACCTGCTCATTCTATGGATGGGGATATGGAGACTTAGAAGTTATGATCAAGTTTCACACTTGCTTAAAATCCTTTAATGGCTTTCCAAGGCTCACAGGACAAAGTGCAAACCTCTCAATGTGGCTTGAAAGTTCCTCTATGACTTAGTGACTGCTTTAACATACGTGATTACTCCAGCATAAACAACAACCCTCATAATGCCAAATTCACAGTGCTTTGATGTCTCTACCTGAGTCTGTAAAATACCTTTTCCAACGTTTCCAGGATCTTCGAATATATGACAGCACTCTGCTATCTTATCCCACTGCCAATTTAGCCCCTGTTAACCTTTCAGGTCTTAGACTAGATCTAACTTCCTATGTTCATTCTTTCCAGACACCCTCAGACTGCTTAGGTGTCCCTTCTTCAGATGCCTAAGGTGCACGCTACTTGTACTTTCATGATGAATTGCAATGCCCATTTCCTGATTGATGATTTAACATTGTACCTCCCTCACTTAGCATTACCACCCTCTTTATTCTGTTCTATTGTCTTTTTCATAGCATTTATCACTTTCTAACATACCATAGAATTTACTCAATGTTCACTCCTGGCCATTACAGAGTATAATCAGTATCAAATTAACACTACTTACATAAACACCTATAAAACTGGGAAAAACGTACAAAACAAATATTTTCAGATGTTGGGCAATAGGCAGCACAGGGTTATGGTTCTTGAGAGAAGGGCACTTTCAAGGTGAGCTCCACAGTAGCCCTGGCTTCCTGCCTAGAGGCACTTTCCAGACTGCAGGGCAGGAAGGTGCT